>SKCR01038496.1:0-61360 GCA_019454045.1 Zanthoxylum bungeanum | reverse complement strand
CCACTTTTTCCCTCACATCCTCGGTGTAGGCACTGTATTTTTGCATAAGCCCGATGATGAGCCTCATATGGAGTCACTATTGAAAAGTTGAGGAAGTCGCGGGAAATAAATGTCGGAAGGAAAAACCTCCAAAATTACCCTCATCGGATTCGGACTCACTAGCCCGCCTCAGATTCGCTTAGCCGCTGTTTCAAACCAAACCCCTGCAACCCATGAAAGCCATCAAACCCAAAGCCTATCTACCCTCAAACCCAACCGCCCATCTATCACCAAGCCCACACGCCCAAGCATTCCCAATAGCAAAATTCTCATGCAAAACACATGTCAAAATCCCTAAAATCACCTTCCAATTTAACAAGATTTAAAATATCCTCTTCACCAAATTTACAAAAATTCTTTCCCTAAATAATTTAGGGAATATCTCCCAAATTTGCATGATTTATTTCCTTACTTAGGAAATCCATTATCACTATAAATTGAAGACCAATCACCAAGAGAAACCCTAGACTATTTTCACGCCAATTCACAAAAAAACCAAAAGGCTCTCTCTCTCAACCTCACACGATACACACACACAAACCTAGACACCACTCACTGACCGAAACAAACAACACACTTACTTATACCTTACACGGCAATAGCACCCTTCAAACACACACGATAGTAGCACCCTTCAAACACACACATGGCAGTAGCATCTGATGAGTGGTAAATGTATCACTATTTCCCACTCATTTAACTTAATATTTTGTATAGTTTCTTGAGTTTTGTGAATATTTTGATGTGTTTTGTGTTATTTTGTAGATAAATAAAGTTTCAGGACATTCTGGAGGTGCTTTGGAGCAAAATTGTGAAAATTGGCAAAAAGGGCATTTTTGTAAATTTTTGCGTCGCGACGCCTAACGTGAACTGGGTCATGCTAACGTGCGCCAGGTCAACGGGTCAGAATTTGAGGAAGTTTGACTTTGCTAACGTGCACCGTGCCACGTGTCATCATCACAAGCGATCTGCTAACGTACGCCGTGTGCCACGTGTCAAAAATTCAACTAGCCGACATCAGCCAGCTGCATTGCCACGTGTCACCTTATCTCTCCATCCGCCATGCCACATGTCAGATAAGATGCGAAGCAACGAATCAGAGGCTGCCACATCAGCGCGTCGTGCGGCTCGACGCACACCTCTTACTCGGGCCTATAAATTCGGCTCGAATTTTCAGTTTCAAATGTACATTTTTCTTGAAATCCTCTGATGTAAATTTGGAGTTTTCTTCTTAGTTTCTTTTCATTTCAGTTTTGTAGTTAATTTTAATTACATTCTGAAATAGTAATAATAATTCTATTTTTTTTAATAGTAATTTATTTTTACTTTTTACCGTTTTACTATGAGGATGTAACTTTTCCCTGCTAAGGTAAAAAGGTAATTCTTTTACTATTGCTATTTAGATTAATCTCCCTTAAATATAATATATAAACTATCTAAAACCTGACTAAATGAGGATACCGCCATACTGGTCGGTTGGTTATTCAATTTAATCTGGTTAAACCTGACTTAATGAGGATACCGCCATACTGGTCGGTTGGTAATTAAATTTTCTTTCCGCCTTTATAGCTGGTTTATTTTTGTTTCGCCTTTATGGCTAGTTTATTTTTGTTCCGCCTTTATGGCTGGTTTATTAACAATATTACCGCCTTAATAGCTGGTTGAACTTAATTTGACTTAATAAGGTTACCGCCTATATGGTTGGTTGGTAAAATTATCACAAGTATATATATTATATTATGGGAGATATCTAAATAGTAAATAGTAGAAGTTAATTCCTTTTACTTTAGTATTTTATTTATTTTTCTGCATTTACTTTTTAGTAATTTTATGTCTTTTTTTACTTGTCATAACTATGTGTTGTAACTAAGTTAGTATTCTAGGGTTGTGATATAATCTAATATCACCGGTTTATAAGAGGTTATTTTATAATTTGGATATTTAAAGGTTTTCTTATTAAGTCTTAAGCTTAATGCTTCTTGTTGTTTGATCACCAATAAGATTGATGTGGTAAATTTAAAATGAACTAGACATAGGGATTTTAGGTTTCAGCCTTAGACTTAATAGCCCACGATCTTCCTTGAGGATAGATAACCCTTTAATAGATTTCCTTACATGATAGATATATACCTGTCGGGCGGGGGTAGCCATAATTGGAACTTAAACTTAATGAATCCAGATAATTGGTTGACATAGACATATGGTTCAATTGGGTTAAACTGGGTATTTGTGTCTGACCATCGACAAAGGCTTTCGCATAAATTCGTGTTCCAGATTAGTAAACTGATTTATTACACAAACATAAAATATTCACTTCATCTTTTTAAAGATATTAGAATGATTCACAACCTTAGATCTTTGAGTCTTTTATTTTCCTTAATATTTTCTTTTGTCTTTTTATCTTTTTATTTATTTAGCAAATCTACAATCAACCAAATCAATCAAGCAATCATTTTCTTGTCCCTCAATTAGATATATGTAAATAAATAGATTCAATAATTAATAACAACAATAGGAATTAAGTCCTCGTGGGATCGATATTTTTATACTACTTGAACGATACGTGCGCTTGCGTTATACGTGTGTGTTTACGCCGGTCAAGTTTTTGGCGCCGTTGCCGGGGACTTATTTTTCTTGAGTTATTAATTTTGAAGCTATCTAATTTACTTGTATCCAATTTTCTTTATTTTTATATGTAATTTTTATTTCTTCCTTTTGTTTTCAGGTGATTAAAAAATGGAACATTTTGAAAAATTACGAGCTTTACTAGAAAAAGATACACCCCAAATCCGGGAGCAACAGTCTAATTTTCTGAGGCCTGTTGTCCTGCCCAACAATTATCACTGGAATTCATAACCAAGCAATACTACATTTGCTCATCAGAACGAAATAGGGAGATGTGTAATATGTGATGGTAACCACCCGAGCGATCAATGTATATACCTTTCAGAGTGGCAGAATTATTGGAATCATTCAAGGTACGAAGAATCATCACATTTTCCATCTTATCCACCATCCATCTACGATCTTCATCAAGAACCAGATCCATCAGAGAAAGATCAGTTGAATGACATGCTAAAAGATTGGCTCAAGAAACGAGAAGCTCAATTTGATGTACAAATTCAGAGTCAAGCAGCGTCTATACAGAGGATGACATATCAAGTTAGACAATTAACAGATAACCTGAATCACATATCTCACGGAGCAAATTCAAATAATACTGAAGAAGCCTTCGAATATCCTGAGATTCATCATGACATCATAACAGAGGACGAGGCTGAGCAGTATCAAGAATCAGAGGTATCAGTTCAGGAGCCTGCACCAACAAAGTCTCAATTTGATTTTTATTATTCTGACTCTGACGAGGATGAAGAAACTGAGATTTTTGTACCAACTGCACCAACATGGAAGGATGAAACTTTCCATCCTCAGAATGCAGATCTTGGAGAATGCTTTGCACTAATGTTTGAAGACGATTTACCTAAGCCAATCAGTTCACTCAGATCAGAGGATGAAGACCTAAAATCTGACATTTCTATACATTCTCACATTGATACTTCGGGAGCATGCATTTCACAAATGACAGATGAAGAACTGAATGTTGAGATCCTAAAATTCATCTGTGAAGAAAAGGTGGAGCAAGAAGCAGAGCAAATAGAGGAGCAAATGTCTGACCAAATTGAAAATCCAGAGCATTCAAGAGAAACATCACTGTATCGGGGAGTACAAATCAAAGATATCGCCCAAAAGATTGACAAAATGGAACTTCCATTCCAAGTCAAGCACCATACGAGACCTCCTGATTTTAATTTTTTCTTTTTAGGAACCACTGGAGCAACAAAGATAAAAAAGGTGGCACAAGCACTGAATGAGACAAAACTATTTTTGCCACTTTACCTTTGGAAGAGACCATTCAAAAGCAACGCTCAAGAGATTGTCTTTAATAGGAGTCCAAAACGACGTTGAAACCTCCTTGACAGATAGATTTCAGTCACGTCTGGCTGAAGATGAAAAATTTAGCGCTAGCAGGGATGCAACCCATGCAATTTGTAGTAATTTTTGTTTTCATATTTTTTGTATACATATTGTAGAATTTTTAATTTTGTGTGTTGTTTTGTAGGGAAAGCACAAACGGAGCATTTTTAAAACAGAAGGAATGGTGTTTGGCAATCATAAAGATGAGAACCAATTCATTAGCGATGGCTTGAGTAAAGAATTAATTCTTGAGACACATCCTAATGAATTTATACCAAACGAGTGGCGTATTGTGTACACAATTCCATTGCCTTAATTATTACTTTGATTCGCTTTTCTGTTGTAATTATCTTTATTTTCATAGACAAGATCCAGACTTTTTAACATTTCACGATTTATTTTGTTTTGTTTAGCTACAAACTTCATTTGGAAGATACTAGTGCTATTATTACTCACCCTTTTCAAGTACTATAAATTTAGCCCGTCACTGCACTTTTGAAGGCATCCAGAGTTGAGAAAGAAATATATAAAAATGGAAGCCACTTCAAGAAGACGAGTTGAAAACATCTGTGTGTTTTGCGGTAGTAGTGTTGGTGTTAAACCACAATACGTAGAAGAAGCACAGGAATTGGGTCGAGTATTAGCTGCAATGAATATGCACTTAATATATGGCGGAGGCAATCTTGGACTAATGGGGGACATTTCAAAGGCCGTACAGGAAGGAGACAGTCATGTTTTGGGAATTATCCCAAAACCCTTGGCAGAAGCAAATCTTATTGAACCATCAAACGGAGAGGAACTAATCGTGTCAGGTGACTGGTAGAAATGATTAACCGTGCTGATGCTTTTATCGCTTTGCCAGGTGGCTTGGGCACATTGGAGGAAATTTTTATTATGCTATCTTGGGCGAACCTAAACATACACCAGAAACCAATTGGGCTGTTTAACGTTGATGGATTTTATGATTTTCTTTGTGTGTTTCTTGATGATGCTCGGAGAAATGGGTTCGTATCAAAACCTATGAAAGAACTTCTTTTTACTGCCAGAACTGCTCCGGATCTAATAGACCAACTCATAGCCTATGAACCACGAGTTGACCCTATCCTTTCAAAGATAAATTGGTCCGAGGACGATCGTGGTAAAAGGCGTCGGATTAATCTGGATCTTAACCTTTAATTTCCTGTAGAATTTCAGCTAACCAGGTATTATCCTCTAAACTCTTCTTCTACTGTTTAAGACATTGGGGACAATGTCTCATTTAGGTTTGGGGTGAGGAATTAGTTGACCAGTACCTTGTTTTTAGTTTGTGTTATTTTTATTTTTAGTCCAAAATTTTTCGAAAAATAAAAAAAAATTGAAAATTTTCAAAAATTACAAAAATATTTTGCATTTTTATTTGACTAATCATGGTAAAATGGTAAGAAATAGCTGTGTAAGGAATTCTCACTCCTAAGACGTATTTCAAACCTATTTCGAAAAAAGTTAATTTTTGTTTATTTCCTTTTGAAATACTTAATTTGTAAATTCTCCATAATATTGACTAAAATGGATTTTCATATGCTCAGTCGACAGGTATTATCAACATATATAGTAACATACAGACATGAGTTATAATTGAAAAGTTTGTACTATTCAGTGCTCTAGTTCATTTGGAGGAAACATCTCAAAAAAGTGATGGAATAAAAAAAAATATGTCTGAGATCCGAGTTATTAAGTCTGTAAGGGTGTTTTAACATCTAGTGCCCTAAAACCAACTGGTTTAGGAGTCACTGGCCTAAAGCTCGATACATGGATCAAAGATGCTGCAAAAATATATATATATCTGAAGTCTGAGTAATTAAGTCCGTAGGGGTATCTTAACACCTGGTGCCCTAAAGCCAACTGGTTTGGGAGTCACCGACCTAAAGCTCGCTACATAGATGGAAGATATTGTATAGAAATAAAAAATAGAGAAAAAATCAAAGAAAAAATCAGAAAAATCAGAAAAATTATTCCATTGCTACAAAAAGGTATGAAATCTGATAAAACTTTAGGACAACAATATTACTCTCTTATCAACTATACTTATGATTGTTGTGGGAAAAAATGAGTTGATTAATATTTTGTTGGCTGTGTATATGGAGAATGGTAAAAATAATCGAAGAATTTACTTATTCAGTAATTTAGAATGAAACAAAACAACTAGTAAACTTGGAGTAGAAGTTTCACCTAATTAGTCACTAACTTCTTTATTCTCTTTTCTCTTGTCTTTTTGCTTTTGCGTGCATTAGTTTTACTTTCTTTTTACTTTTATAAAATATTGTGGGTATCATTGCTGTAAACCCTCACGAGACTACAACTCGTCCACTAGGGACACCTAGGGGTTTAAAGGCTTGTTTTATGTAAATCCAACCGTGATCCCTACGAAAATGGCTTAATTAAATTTTATTATGTTATTTTATTTTGCTCGAGGACTAGCAAAATGTTAGGTTTGGGGGTGTGATGAGTGGTAAATGTATCACTATTTCCCACTCATTTAACTTAATAATTTGAATATTTTCTTGAGTTTTGTGAATATTTTGATGTGTTTTGTGTTATTTTGTAGATAAATAAAGTTTCAGGACATTCTGGAGGTGATTTGGAGCAAAACTGTGAAAATTGGCAAAAAGGGCATTTTTGTAAATTTTCACGTCGCGACGCCCAAACCCTTGGCATTGCGATGCCTAAAGTGCACTGGGTCATGCTAACGTGCACCGGGTCAACGGGTCAGAATTTGAGAAGTTTGACTTTGCTAACGTGCGCCGTGCCACGTGTCATCATCACAAGCGATTTGCTAACGTACGCCGCGAGCCACGTGTCAAAAATTCAACGAGCCGACATCAGCCAGCCGCCTTGCCACGTGTCACCTTATCTCTCCAGCCGCCATGCCACGTGTCAGATAAGATGTGAAGCAATGAATCAGAGGTTGCCACGTCAGCGCGTCGCGCCGCGTAAGGCTTGGGCGGCTCGACGCGGACCTCTTACTCGGGCCTATAAACTCGGCTCGAATTTTCAGTTTCAAATGTTCTTTTTCTTGAAATCCTCTGATGTAAATGGGGAGTTTTCTTCTTAGTTTCTTTTAATTTTAGTTTTGTAGTTAATTTTAATTACATTCTGAAATAGTAATAATAATTATTTTTTTGAATAGTAATTTATTTTTACTTTTTACCATTTTACTATGAGGAGGTAACTTTTCCCTGCTAAGGTAAAAAGGTAATTCTTTTATTATTGCTATTTAGATTAATCTCCTTAAATATAATATATAAACTATCTAAAACCTGACTAAATGAGGATACCGCCATACTGGTCGGTTGGTTATTCAATTTAATCTGGTTAAACCTGATTTAATGAGGATACCGCCATACTGGTCGGTTGGTAATTAAATTTTCTTTCCGCCTTTATGGCTGGTTTATTTTTATTCCGCCTTTATGGCTAGTTTATTAACAAATATTACCGCCTTAATAGCTGGTAGAACTTAATTTGACTTAATCAGGTTACCGCCTATATGGCTGGTTGGTAAGATTATCACAACTATATATATTATATTATGGGAGATATCTAAATAGTAAATAGTAGAAGTTAATTCCTTTTACCTTAGCATTTTATTTATTTTTCTGCATTTACTTTTTAGTAATTTTTATGTCTTTTTTACTTGTCATAACTCTGTGTTGTAACTAAGTTAGTATTATAGGGTTGTGATAAAATCTAATATCACCGGTTTATAAGAGGTTATTTTATAATTTGGATAATTTAAAGGTTTTCTTATTAAGTCTTAAGCTTAATCTTCTTGTTGTTTGATCACCAATAAGATTGATGTGGTAAATCTAAAATGAACTAGACATAGGGATTTTAGGTTTCAGCCTTAGACTTAATAGCCCACGATCTTCCTTGAGGATAGATAACCCCTTAATAGATTTCCTTACAGGATAGACATATACCTGTCGGGCGGGGGTAGCCATAATTTGAACTTAAACTTAATGAATCCAGATAATTTGGTTGACATAGACATATGGTTCAATTGGGTTAAACTGGGTATTTGTGTCTGACCATCGACAGAGGCTTTCGCATAAATTCGTGTTCTAGATTAGTAAACTGATTTATTACACAAACATTAAATATTCACTTTATCTTTTTAAAGATATTAGAATGATTCACAACCCTAGATCTTTGAGTCTTTTATTTTCCTTAGTATTTTCTTTTGTCTTTTTATCTTTTTATTTATTTAGCAAATCTACAATCAACCAAATCAATCAAGCAATCATTCTCTTCTCCCTCAATTAGATATTTGTAAATAAATAGATTCAATAATTAATAACAACAGTAGGAATTAAGTCCTCGTGGGATCGATATTTTTATACTACTTGAACGATACGTGTGCTTGCGTTAACGTGTGTGTTTACGCCGGTCAGCATCCTTCAAACACACACACGACAGTAGCACCCTTTCTAAAACAGACACACGGCAGTAGCACCCTTCAAACACACACACGGCAGTAGCACCCTTTCTAAAACACAAGCACGACAGTAGCACCCTGAACGTGAAAGAAAAATCACCTAAAAATAGTCCAGAAAAAGTCCAAAAATAGCCCCAAAAAACCGCAGAAAATAGCCCCAGAAATAGCAAAAACAACAGCCCAGACACAGTAGCCTAAAATAGTGAAATATCGATCAGAAACAGCAAACCAGCAAACCAGAAAAACAGCAAGCTTCAATCCTTCCGCCGACAGCTTAACGCGCTTTCAAGAAGCAACTTAAAAGGTAAGACCTGAGGGCACCCTTTACTATATTTATTTTTTTCTGGACGCGGCATGCCTGGTTGGACGTGAAATACGTCCAACCGGGTATGCGAGGTCCTATATCAAAGACGACCAAACCTTTTGGTCACATTTTCTTTCTCTGGCATTTTGTCGTTATCTTTTTTATATTTATTTATTTTTACGGTTGTTTTATTATGTTGCTTTTATTTTTATTTACTTTTATTGTTATTCATTATTCCGCATTTAGTTTCGTTATTTATTTTTATTTTACTATTTCGTATTTAATTTAGTATTTATTTTTACTTCGCTTTTATTGTCATTTTAATATTCCGCCTTTACTTTTATTTATATTTCGTTATATTACTTCGCATCTATTTTTTTGTCTGTTTACAATACATTAATGATTGTGTGTATTATCTCTTGCGGTATATCGGATGGAAACCAGACATAAATTCTGTAGCCGAATCTGAATGGACGGTAGTGCGGTCTGTACTTGGGATACAACTCCACGTACCACTCGGGAAATACTCAAAAATGTGTGTTTATGTCATTATGGGTGCTATTTTCATGATAATGTTCGAACGTGTTTCAAACGCAACTCAAACGCAAGCATTCTGCCTCACTCCGTTCGAACGCGTTCTCGAACGCCACATGAACGTGAACTCTCTGGAACACTTCGTTCGAACGTGTTTACGAATGTTACACGAACGCGCACACACTGGACAACCTCTTTCTTTATATTTTATGCATTTTCACCTCTTTAGTTATTTATGTTGCATTATGCGCTTAACTATTTTCATTTATTATTAACATTTTTTTACTGTTCTTATAATTTACATTATCGTACTTCTTTATTTAATATGCTTTTGGAACTATGTATTTGTTTTTATTTATATTCATGTTTATGGGTGTGCAATTTGTGTGTTTATTTGAATTATCTTGCATGTGCTGCATAGACTTGGTTATACCATTGTGTGAACTCGTCCATTATACTGGCATAAGTAAGGGACCATTCCGAACCCAACGGTTTGAGGTCTTCCCTTGCAAGGGGTGAGTGCGGCCTTAAATTATTTCCCAGTTCACATTGGGTGGCGACTCATTTATTCTCTGGTTTAGTCCCCCGCGGGCTACTCCGTACTCTCTACAGGCTGTGAACCCAACAGTGTCGTGGTCGCTGAGCATCATAGATATAGTGGTAAACCCCGCTTCACTCCTACAGATGGCGACTCCACTATGGATAGAGAATCGGCCCCGAAATAATGCCTTGTAGTATTTGTGGCTTTGGCTTTGGTTACCCAAGTCTCATATATTTTGCATACCCTTTTTACCCCGATGGCGTAATATATCGTGAAGTCGCTTTCACTCAAGGTGGCGGATCGTTATGTGGCGTCATCACTCATTGTCACGTACCTTAGGGTATAAAAAAGGCGTGTTCACTTGGTCTCTTGAACCCTTGAGTGGGGAGACCTAGTTGTAGGCAACCCTTCGCCGGCGGGAGCCTTTATCCATACCCTTGTAAGCCCATATATGAACCATAGTTATATGTTCTATAGAAGCTACCACCTATGCTTGTGTTTGGGACCATTATCATTTGGATCCATTTGGACCTCTCGTCATAGGATACAAACTTGTCGGGCCATTTAAACTGGGACGAGTTTATATCTTATGACGATTGGGCCAAAAGTTTTCAAAATGACGATGGGCCACTTTTTGTTTGAGCCCCTTATCATTTGAAGTTATTTAGCCACTTTATCGTAAAAATGTAAACATGTTGGGCCTTTTTTTTCAACTGAGACAAGTTTACACACGCGATAATCTGATTGAACGCTTTAAAATGATAACGGGCCAACTTGTATGAAAACCTTAATGGGCTTAGAAGGTCCAAACATGATCTGAATATGTCAAATATGATGTGATCCAGAATTAGCTCTGTTTTTTGGGCCAAGTTAACTTGAAGTTGTGGCTGATTGCATGGCTTGGTCAGATTGGTGTATTTGGGCCATTTTGGTGGATTTGGAAGATTCCTTGGGTTCTGGAGTTTGGTCCATGCATGAGACTTTATATAAAGCATTTATTATGTCTAAATCAAGAATGAAATGGGTTTTTCACGTGCATGGTCTGCCTTCATTTATTTTCGGCTTTATTTCTGAATGGTGTATTAGCAGTGGCGGGATTTGCGCAGTCTTCATATTTTGAACGTAACTTTCTCATCTGATATCTGATTTTAGTGATTCAAGTTTCATTAGAAAGAGAACACATAGATCTACAACCTTGTAGCTTACATCAAAGTCCAGTTCGGACTTCTTCTTGGTCAAAATGAGGATGCAAGATATCCCTATAGTTTTTATATTTTATATTTTTTTAAGGTTATGTGTTGTTTAAGTGATAGGCTGAACTTTAATTATCTTACAAAGCCCATGCACGAAATTTTAAAGTATTTTATGTGTTATTGGGTTTATTTTACTAGGGTTTTATTATATTTGAGTAGAATTAGGGTTAGCCACCTATTTAAAGGGGCATTATTCATTGTAATTGGGAATTAACTAAGAATATATCTTTTTACAAAATAAAGTGACTTTTGTCATCTTGAGGGAGTGGATTCTTCCTTGGTTTTACGGAACAAAATCTTATCAACGTGTGGAAAGCGTTGTGGCGCTGTATCGCTGTACAGGATTCTCCAAAGAAATAAAGAAAGGTTCTTAAGGACAAGGTTCCTTAAGGGTTGGACTTGATCTTGTAAGGATTTTGTTCTTACAAAATCACGATTCGCGGTTCTTGGGGCTTAGAACACGTAGAGGGGTTTGCTTGGCTTTGTTCCAGGTAGGTTTCTATCATTTGGTATCAGAGCTCAAGGTTCCAAGGTCAAGATTTTCTCTATCTTTTTCGTTTTATGAAGTCTTCACATTCCTTTTTTTTGGGTCTCTTCTCTTCTCATTTCAAATTTGTTTTTTTTTATTTCCGTAGTGTTTTTCATGTTTATGACTGAATCTTGGATATTATTATAATGTTCTTGCATGGTAATAGCATATAGGATTCAATTCTTGGAGTTTTTGAGTCAATTAGGATCGAATTTATCTGTCATTTTCGGATTAGTTCGGTCAGAATTTTTAGCCGCGCGCTGATTTTAAAACGGCTGTAACTTTTGATCTAGAAAGAGTTACGGGACTCATAATATATCAATTTATAAGTACTCGAGGAGAGTAATTCGTTAGTGGTTGGCCGCGCTCTTTCCGTGTAAGTTTCGAGTCTCGAAATCTCTTTCAAATATACGAATTCTGTCCAGTTTGTGTTCTTGTTTTACTTTTGGTGTTTTTTTTCAGTCAGTTTCTTTGTGTTTGTTTTCATATTTTCTTAGTGTTTCTTTGAATCTTTCATCATTATTGGTGTCTTTCAAGTAATGGGTTGATTTATATACATACTCTGATGGACAAAAGGGTATTTATCTTTCGAACGAGATATCTTATCAATAATAAAGTATGTAATATGATTATTAATAGAGGGAATCACACAAATTTAGCTAGCACTACCCTTGTGGAAAAATTGGGATTACCATTGATACCTCTTGATAGACCTTATAAGTGGATGAGTGATTTCAGAGTGTTCGAGGTTGCTAAGCAGGTTGTGGTAAATTTTACAATTGGGAAGTATGTTGACCAAGTAGTTTGTGACGTGGTTCCTATGTGTCATACGCATATTTTATTGGGTAAGCCTTGGTATAAATTCAATAAAGTAGTTTATGATATGGATAGGAATATGTACAAATTTAAGTGTTGTGAAAAAATTATCAAGCTTGCTCCTTTAACCCTACAAGAGGTCTATAAGGAAGAGTTATACATGCAGAGGAATGAAGAAGAGTGGGCTAAAAAGAAAAGTGTGATTGCTGAGTTTGGAATGTTACTAGGAGAGCTTCCAGAGTTGATAGAGAAAAAAGCATTAGTAAAATGTGAAGTAGAGAATGATATAAACGCAGCCTTGAGTAATGAAATGAAACATGTTGATGTTTCAATAAATAAAAGTGAGGTGGTTGATGGTGTTGCTGATAGTGATGATATTGATGTGAGCGATAACATTTGTGATCATGATTTGGTTGTTCATGATGCCAATGAGGTGCTTGACGTTACTGTTAAGGGTGAATATCATATGGAGCAATCTGATGTTGGTTGTGAGGACATGAGTTATGATGTGCAAAAAGTACATGTGGCCGAATATATAGAGTGTGATCAGATCGTGGATGAGAGTGTTGATTGTTTGAGAAAGCGACATAGGCATGTTGAGTTTGTTTTAAATGAGATTTCAAATATGAATCCAGGTGGGAATCTCTTTGCTGTTGCAAATGGAGTTAAGAATGAGAGTAGCAATGGAGAGATTGAGAGTGAAAAAATATTGACAAAAAGTCATTCATTCTCTTTATTGACTTTTACTCACCTTAACCATTTTTTCCATGTGATTTTCTTTTATTCCAGGATTCTCGTCCCATTGATCTTGTCATTTTTATCTATGACCTGGGTTCGGATTCGAGGTCGAATCCTTTTCAAGAGAGGGAGAATGATGTGATCCATAATGAGCTCTGTTTGTTGGGCCAAGTTAACTTGAAGTTGTGGCTGATTGCATGGCTTGGTCAGATTGGTGTATTTGGAAGATTCCTTGGGTTATGGAGTTTGATCCATGCATGAGACTTTATATGAAGGATTTATTATGTCTAAATCAAGAATGAAATGGGTTTTGGACGTGCATGGGCTGCCTTGATTTATTTTCGGCTTTATTTCCGAATGGTGCATTAGCAGTGGCGGGATTTGCGCAGTCTTCGTATTTTGGACGTAAATTTCTCATCTGAGATTCAAGTTGCATTGGAAAGAGAACTCATAGCTCTACAACTTTGTAGCTTACGTCAAAGTCCAGTTCGGACTTCTTCTTGGTCAAAATGAGGACGCAAGATATCCCTATAGTTTTTATATTTTATATTTTTTAAGGTTATGTGTTGTTTAAGTGATGAGCTGAACTTTAATTATCTTACAAAGCCCATGCACGAAATGTTAAAGTATTTTATGTGTTATTGGGTTTATTTTACTAGGGTTTTATTATATTTGGGTAGAATTATGGTTATCCACCTATTTAAAGGGGCATTATTCATTGTAATTGGGAATTAACTAAGAATATATCTTTTTACAAAATAAAGTAACTTGTGTTATCTTGAGGGAGTGGATTCTTCCTTGGTTCTACGGAATAAAAGCTTATCAACGTGTGGCAAGCGTTGTGGCGATGTATCACTGTACATGATTCTCCAAAGAAATAAAGAAAGGTTCTTAAGAACAAGGTTCCTTAAGGGTTGGACTTGATCTTGGAAGGATTTTGTTCTTACAAAATCACGATTCGCTGTTCTTGGGGCTTAGAACACGTGGAGGGTTTGCTTGGCTTTGTTCCAGGCAGGTTTCTATCAAAATACTTGAGTCCGATATCCGCATTGGCTTTCATCCAGGAAGTGTACGCCCTGTTATGGAATATTTGTATACTTTTGGAAATCTCCAAGTCCATCCCGCAACTGTGATTACCAAAGGCCCAATTCGTCATTTCTAGACAATGGCACGATCCCAATAATAGGCTTAGTCAATATTGTAAATGGGCGGTCTTTGTCTTTTATCGATGGAAAGGGACTGAGGTAGCCAAGGTTCACCCTTGTAGCATAAAAGAGAACGATTTTGTGTACCCCACATTGGTGCATAAAATAAGTCATACTTAGGACATAAATGGACTTGCCACGAGTGTGGGAGGAATAAGGTCGGAAGGATATATGTTTTTTTGGTAACCACATGCATCTCATGCATCGCATGCATACACACATCATGCTAACTCCTTGTCCTAAAAGCCATCATAGATATCCGTTGGGTTAGAGAAGAATGAAGACTTGTCAAGCAGAGTTTAACAACCATGTATGCATCAGGGAGCGAAGGTTCCCGCATGGATCAATTGGAGATCAACATCACCAAATTACTGAGCAACTACAAGCTTTGACCAACGCTATGGCCAATCTGACAGTACCCCGTACAGTGAGAAACAAAAATTTTTACGGTCGGAATAGAAAAACCATTGGGGGGCCTTCAGGGACCAAGCCCGCTTCTTCTGAGGTCGTCGCTATCAGAAACAGGCAATTCTCCAATTTTGGTATACCTTTGTCAAAGGTGTTTGAAGAGCTGAATAGGCAAGGACTCATGAATCCCTTAGAACCAAAACCAGTTCCAAACCCTGTGCCACGCTACCTCGACCTAAACCTATATTGTTACTTCCATCAGCAAAAAGGCCACGAAACTGACAAATGCACCCGCCTTAGGCATGAGATCCAGGACCTCATTGACACCCATAAAATACCGACCAGGAAAAAGAAAAACCCAACACACAGAGAAACCCTCTACTCACTCCGGCCTACCCGAAAGCTTTGTCCTCCGAACTCCCAATCACCAAGCTTCATGCATGGGGATATGGGACAACAGTAGTGAAGATGAAACAGAGCAGATGAGAGATTTCTAGGAAAAAATTCTCGAGCAGTGACAAACAGGAGGTTGCAAAAGAGGAAAATAAATGGGAAGAAGAACTACTGCAGTTGGAGAATCTGACGTTCGAAGAAAGCAAGAAGATGGAAGAAGACAAGGTTGTAAATTACGGAGATGTTTATTTTCCTGATCTTATTCGATTGTAATCCTGCATTTATTAATCATAAAGACATTGATTTTTCTTACTTGTTCGAGTCTTTTCCTTAATAGTTAAGCATAAGTCCAATGATAAAATTATTTGCTTTATGGTGAAATCTTAGAAACGATAAGCTCTTTAATGTACTTTTATCTGATGTTTTGAGTAATTGATCTAGGTTAGACTCGTGAGCACTTAATCATAGGTTTTTAGCAGTGAAAGCCTGAGTAGTTGGCAAAGTGACTAGTTGAAGAAATTGCATGTCGATGAATGATCGTTTGCTTAGATGTCTATCCTGGTTTGCTAGTGTTATGATGTGTGGTATGGTTGAAAATAAAAGAAAAGTCTCTAAAAAAAATTAAACCACCTATAACCGATAAGTGTGAAGCTACCCATAGGCGAGTATTAGGACCACCATGAGGAGAAATGCTACCTTAAAGGGTAGGTGTGTTGAAAAAAAAAAGGACAAAGAAAAGAAAAAAAGAAAATCATACCATATTGAACACAAAGAAGGAATTGCAGAGCATAGTTGAGACATCTAGGTTGGTTTGACCCATCGATCCCAATTTTTAAAACGAAATCATTGAGTTGGCTCATCTAGGAATCAAGCTGTGAATGAACTTTTACACACACAGACTTTGAGTCTGGCTTAGATCATTTATTCAAAAACTCGGATTTGAGTTGCATCGAGTGTTTTGAAGGTTCTTTGGTTTCATTACTGAGCATTCTTTGAGGACAATAATATGTATAACTATTGTGACTATTTCGTAGCCTGTAATATAGTATGTTGACACAGAATGCCACATCACATAGTGACGGACAACGGAGTCCAATTTCGAAAGACATGATTTTCGGTATCCCAAAAGGATGAGGCCACTTTCAAGAAGGCATAATCCACCTTAACCTAGATCAAACAGTGGATAGCAGAAAGCTAAACCAGGTCTGGGGCGACCAGTCTACCACCTCACGAATAAGGGACATAACGAGATCTTGAGCCATGGGACCAAAGAAAATTGAGCAATCACCAGAGTAGAATTGACAAGAGGAAACTATAATCAGGCCCAAGGGGTGACCAAAGACTTTTATAGGCAAAGGGCACCAAAGAGCGCAAGGAAGGCCCAACCAAGGATAACATCAAGCCAAAAGGACAAAGAAAACCCATCGGAATAGAAATACATCCATGCATACATGCACACACACACACGTCACATACACGTAATTTTTGTTTTTGTTCGTAGGTTTTTGAAGAAAAAAATGAAAAGCGGCAAAAGACGAGCAAGCCGGGAATGACAACAAACTCAACTCAATTCGGGAACAAAACCCATTCGGTGGTTCGGGAACAAAACCCAGGGGTCAAAACGCCTCGCCATCAACTCAACTCAGGAACGGTTCTGTAGGCACTGCATTTTTGCATATAAGTCCCGATGATGAGTCTCACATGGAGACACTACCTCTTTAATTGTGGAAGTCGCGGGAAACGGACGTCGGAATGGAAGAGTCAAGAATTGACACATTATTGGAATTAATTCGTTTGTTTATGCTTCGAGTTTGCTTGTTGGACCTCCGTTTTAAAACACACCCTTAGCCCAAACCCCCAAAAACCACACACCAAACCCACACATCACCAAACCAAACACCCAAGCCCACCAAAAATGGACCAAATTCACGCCCAAAGAAGACCTACGCCACAAGCCCAACACATTCCCAAATAATAAAATAACACATTAAACACATGCACAAATCCAGCCAAATCCCCTTCCTAAATTAAAGAAATCCCATGGATCCCATTCCTAATTAAATCAAATCATATCCCTAACTAAAAGAGAAGAAATAAAATTAAATCAAATCATATCCCTAACTAAAAGAGAAGAAATCAAATTAAATCAAATCACTTCCCTAATTAAAATATTTTTTCCTTATCACACACAATAATTAAAAATATCTCCAATAATTACACAAATAATTTCCCTTTTCAAACAAGGATAGCTCTTATCCCTTTGCCTATAAAAAAAAGCCTTCACCAACACATCAAGGGGCTAGCTCATTCTTAGGAAAACACAAAGAAAATAAACCTAGCTCATTCACACCCTTCCTCTCTCTCCCAAGGCATTCACTCCCAAAAACCCTCTCTTCTTCCTCATAATCTCCACGGCTTCTCTCTTTCTCTCTTCTCTCTAAAAAAATGATAATACTAAAAACCCTAGTTCCCGGCACCCTTCACTCTCTTGGCACTAACTGACCAAAACAACAAAACCCATTCCTTGGCTCACTCACGGCATCACTCATCTTCCTGCACCGGCACACATACGGCTCTCATTGGGCTTTCTCTTCACATTGCCCATTAACACAAAAAATAAACAAACCCGTAAGCCGAAGCCATGCCATAATATCTCCCTCTCTCATACACACACGATCAACGACTCCCTTTCTCACACATGCAAACCCTAGTCCATTCTCACAACGCCCATGCAATAAACAGCGCACCACTGCCCCATCATCACTCTTTTTTCTCACGTAAACAAATAAACCCACACATTCACTTCCAGCCTTCACTCCATGTCACTCACTCTGGCCACAAAACACAGCAGCCACAAAACACAGCAGCCCTCCTCACCGACCATACAAATCACCAAATTAAGTCACAAAAACCTGCCCCCACCGACCAAGACAAACACAAATAAACAACCAAAAATCACCACACGTAGCCCACAAACAAAGCCACAGATAGCCACAAAAGCAGCCCCAAACTGAGCCACAAATAGCCACAAAAGCACCTCAAAAATACCACAAAATACCCTCAAAAAATCTGTCCAAATTAGTAAGCCTAAACCGTGACCAGAAACAGCCGTAAAATAGAGTAAAACAAGCAGCCCAAGCAGTGAAATAGCGAAGGAAAACGTTGAACTAGTGAACCGCAGGAGTTGCGGAGCATCAACCCTTCCGACGGCCGTGTAACGCGCTTCCGAGAGACGACTTAAGAGGTTAGACCTGAGGGCACCCCTTTTATTTATTATCCTTTATTTTCTATTTATTTTATTACTTTATTTTACATGAGTATTGTGGATTGGTGCTTGATGTGATTTCCGGATGAACATAATAATTGTTCTCTCTTGCGGTATATCGGATGGAAACTCGGACGTAAATTCCGTAGCCGAATCCGAATGGACGGTATTGCGATTTGTACTCGGGATACAATGCCATGTACCACTTGAGAGACACACTTATTTTCGTTTCATCCAACCTTGTATTCGAGCATGATTTAGTCTAGTAGATTATTTATCTTTTTAACATGATTTAGTCTAGTATGCTATTTATTTTAAGTATGATTATGTTATTTCTTTATGCATGAGTTAGTTCTTTGTTTTTGCATTAGGAATTTAGTTTACGTTTGTGTTTAAGTGATTATTATATATTCTTGGTATTTGATGATTCAACATGCTCATTGTGTGATATCATATGTTTGCCGCTATGATAACTTACTTTTCAAGCATGTAAACTTAGACATAAGGATTTACTTTGATGAATGCGAACTAGATTTGGGTTATTCTTGAGCATATATGATGTGTAGATTCGGTTAAGTTATTGTACAAATCATTTCATTACAAGTGGCATAAGTAAGGGACCATTCCGAGCCCAACGGTTTGAGGTCTTCCCTTACGAGGGGTGAGTGCGGCCTTAAATAATTTTCCCGGTTCACACCGGGTGGCGACTCCATTATTATTCTCCGGTTTAGTCCCCCGCGGGCTACTCCGTACTCCCGACTAGGCCGTGAGCCCAGAACAGCGTTGCCGATTTCTATGTCCTACAGTCTGGCGACTCCACTGGGGATAGAGAATCGGCCCCGAAATAATGTCTTGTAATGTTTGTGATTTGTGGTTTAGTTAACCGTGTCTACCGTGGGTTGAGGGGGTTTAATCAAAGGCATTATTAAAGTTTGGTAATGGTTTGGTGTCTTCCTTCATTCACTACCTTTCTATAAGGAAAAGCCGTGAAGACACCTAGATAATCATTTACTCGAAGCTTACTGTGATGGACTAATTTGGAGGACTTGTTGTTTATTCCTGTCACCAAGGCGATAAGAGCCTAAGAGGCTTGGGTATTTAAGAGAGTTCGCTCCACCTTCATCTGGGGAATCTACAATAGGAAATCCATTTGACAGTCAGTCACGCACCATAACTCGTTGGCACGTACCTTAGCGTATAAAAAATGTGCGCTCACTTGGTCACTTGAACCCTTGAGTGGGGAGTCCTAGTTGTGGGCAATCCTTCGCCGGCGAGAGCCTTTGTCTATACCCCTATAAACCCGCACATGAACTGTAGTTGTAGGACTAATAGAAACTATTCCTTTATGTTTGCATTTAGGACCATCGTCATTTGGATTCAGTTGGACTTTTTGTCATGAGGTATGGGCTTGGTGGGCCATTTAAACTGGGACGAGTCCGTGCTTTATGGTAATTGGGCCAAAAACTTCTAAAATACCGATGGGCACTTTATGTTTAGGCCCTTTATCATTTGAAGTTGTTTAGCCATGTTATCGTAAAAGTGTAAACCTGTTGGGACTTTTCAACTGGGACAAGTTTGCACCGCGCAATAGTATGATTGAATGTTTTAAAATGATAATGGGCCGACTTATATATTCCATACATCGCACGCATCTCATGCATACACGCATCATGTTAACCCTGTGTCTTAAAAGCCATCATAGATATCTGTTGAGTTAGAGAAGAAAAAAAGATTTGCAAAAAGAGTTTAGCAAACATGGATATCGGGGAAAAGAAAACCGAGGGACAGAAAACTTTACAGCAAGGATAGAAAGACCATTGTGAAAAAAAATTACTTGTTCTTAGTCCCTAATATTTAGGCATAAGTCCAATGATGAAATCGTTTGCTTTAAGGTGAAATCTTAGAAATGATAAACTCTTGATGTGCTTTTATCTGATACTTTGACTGATTGATCTATGTTAGACTCGTAAGCACTTCACTATAGGTTCTTAGCGGTGAAAACCTGAGTAGTTGGCAAGGTGACTAGTTGAAGAAATTGTAGGTCGGTGAATGACCATTTGCTTAGATGTCTATCTTGATTTGCTTATGTTATGATGTGTGGTATGGTTGAAAATGAAAGAAAAGTCTCTAAAGAAAATAATTGAACCACCTATAACCAATAAGCGTGAAGCTACCCATGGGCGAGTATTAGGACCACCATGAGGAGAAATGCTACCTTAAAGGGTATGTGTGTTCAAAAAAAAAAAAGAAAAAAGAAGAAGTTCAAAATGAAAAGAAAAAAGAAAGAGACAAAAGAGAAAGAAAACCATACCACATTGAGCACAGAAAAGCAACTGTAGGCATAATTGAGAAATCTAGGTTGGTTTGGCCCATCGATCCCAATATTTTGACGAAATCATTGAGTTGGCTCACATGGGGATGAATCTGCAAATGAACCTTTGCACACACACACTTTGAGTCTGGCTTAGATCATTTATTCAAAGACTTGGATTTGAGTTGCGTTGAATGTTTTGAAGGTTCTCTGGTTTTATTACTGAGCATTCTTTGAGGGCAATAATATGTGCAACTATTGGGACTATTTCGTAGAATGTGATATAGTATGATGATATGGAATGCCACATCACGTGGTTCACTTTGACCTATTACAAGCAGCGAAGAGCAGAAAGCTAAATCAAGACTGGGGGCGACAAGTCTACCACCTCGCAAATAAGGAAAACAATGAGATCTTCAGCCATGAGACAAAAGAGAACCAACCAATCACTAGAAGAGAACTGGCAGAAGGAAATTGCAAGCAGACCCAGGGGGCGACCAAAGACTTTTGTAGGCAAGAAGCACCAAAAAGCACAAGGAAGACCTAAACCATCGGAATAGGAAACACATTCATGTATGCATGCATACACGTCATATACATGCAATCTTTGTCTTGTTTTTGTTCACAGGTTTTAAAGAAAATGAGAAAGTGGCAAATTCAAGCCAACCAGAAACATCAAAATGGAATCATCAGTTTCGAGAATGAATCCCAGGGCCGAGACCCACACTATCAGCAATTTGGGGAATGAATCTCAGGGTCAAGGCCCACATCGTCAGAGTTTTGGAATGAATCCATGAATGAATCCCAGGGTCGAGGCCCACATCGTCAGAGTTTTGGAAAGAATCCAGGAATAAATCCCATGGTCGAGGCCCACATCGTCAGAGTTTTGGAATGAATCCGGGAATGAATCCCAGGGTCGAGGCCCATATCGTTAGAGTTTTGGAATGAATCCAGGAATGAATCTTAGGATCGAGGCCCACATCGTCAGAGTTTTGGAATGAATCCCAGGGTCGAGGCCCACATCATCAGAGTTTTGGAATGAATCCCAGCGTCGAGGCCCACATCGTCAGAGTTTTGGAATGAATCCGGGAATGAATCCATGGGTCGAGGCCCACATTATCAATAGTTTCAGGAATGAATCCCAGGGTCGAGACCCATTTTATCAGCAGTATCGGGAATGAATCCCAGGGTCGAGGCCCACTTTATCAGTAATTTTGGGAATGAGTCCCAGGGTCGAGCCCCACACATCGGTATCAGTTTTGGGGATATGTCCCAGGGTCGAGGTCCATATCAGTATCAGTTTTGGGGATGAGTCCCAGGGTCGAGGCCCACATCAATATCAGTTTTGGGGATGAGTCCCAAGGTCGAGGCCCACATCAGTATCAGTCTTGGGGCGAGGCCCATATCAGTATCAGTCTAGGGGCAAGGCCTACATCAGTTCCAGTATAGGGGCGAGGCCCACATCAGTACCAGTCTAGGGGCGAGGCCCACATCAGTATCAGTCTGGGGGCGAGGCCCACATCAGTATCAGTCTGGGGGCGAGGCCCACATCAGTATCAGTTTGGGGGCGAGGCCCACATCAGTATCACTTTGAGGATGGAGCATGGGTCGAGGTCCATATCAGTATCAGTTTTGGGGATGAGTCCCAGGGTTGAGGCCCACGTCAGTATCAGTTTTGGGGATGAGTCCCAGAGCGAGGCCCACATCAGTATCAGTTTGGGGGCGATGCCCACATCAATATCAATTCAGGGTTGAGGCCCACATCAGTATCAGTTTTGGGGATGAGTCCCATGGTTGAGGCCCACACATCATCAAAAAGTTGGGAATGGCACTCCGAGAATGGAACACATTACGGGAATGAACAAAGCCGAGAATGGAACTCCGAGAATGGAGCACAGTTCAGGAATGAACAAGCCGGGAATGGCACTCCGAGAATGGAAACACAGTTCGGGAATGAACAAGCCGGGAATGGCACTCCGAGAATGGAACACAGTTCGGGAATGAACACGTCGGGAATGGCACTCCGAGAATGGAACACAGTTTAGGAATGAACAAAGCCGAGAATGGCACTTCGAGAATGGAACACAGTTCGGGAATGAACAAAGCCGAGAATGACACTCCGAGAATGGAGCACGGTTCGGGAATGAACAGGCCAGGAATGGCACTCCGAGAATGGAGCACGGTTCTGGAATGAACAAGCCGGGAATGGCACTCCGAGAATGGAGCACAGTTCGAAAATGAACAAGCCGGGAATGACACTCCGAGAATGGAGCACGGTTCAGGAATAAACAAGCTGGGAATTGTACTCTGAGAATGGAACACAGTTTGAGAATGAACAAGTTGGGAATGCCACTCCAAGAATGGAACACAGATCGGGAATGAACACTCCGAGAATGGAACACAGTTCGGGAATGAACAAAGCCGAGAATGACACTTCGAGAATGGAACACAGTTCGGGAATGAACAAAGCCGAGAATGGCATTCCGAGAATGGAGCATGGTTCGGGAATGAACAGGCCAGGAATGACACTCCGAGAATGGAGCACGGTTCGGGAATGAACAAGCCGAGAATGGCACTCCGAGAATGGAGCACGGTTCGTAAATGAACAAGTCGGGAATGGCACTCCGAGAATATAACATAGTTCGGGAATGAACAAAGCCGAGAATGGCACTCCGAGAATGGAGCACGGTTCATGAATGAACAAGCCGGGAATGGCACTCCGAGAATAGAACAAGGTTCGAGAATGAACAAGCCGAGAATGGCAACTCGAGAATGGAGCAGAGTTCGAGAATGAACAAGCCGAGAATGACAATCCGAGAATGGAGCAAGGTTCGAGAATGAACAAGCCGAGAATGGCAATCCAAGAATGGAGCACAATTCAAGAATTAACAAGTCGGGAATGGCACTCCGAGAATGGAGCACAGTTCGAGAATGAACAAGCCGGGAATGGCACTCCGAGAATGGAGCACAGTTCGAGAATGAACAAGTTGGGAATGACACTTCGAAAAATGGAGCACAGTTCAAGAATGAACAAGCTGGGAATGGCACTCCGAGAATAGAGCACAGTTCGAGAATGAAAAAGCCAGGTATGGCACTCCAAGTAAGGAGATATTTCAGCGACGCCTCGGGTATGGGGTTTACCATGCCAGGTACGGCACTCCGGGTATGGAGATATTACAGCGACACCTCGAGTATGGGGTTTAGCATGCCAGGTACGGAACTCCGGGTATGAAGATACAACCGCTACACCTCGGGTATGGGTAGCCTTGGGCATTATCGGATCCGGATCGGATCGGACCGGATTCGAATCCGATCCGATCCGATAAGCATGGAGATATTTGATTTGAATTGATTCGAATCAAATATCAAACTCGGTTTGATCCGATCCGAAAAAAATCGGATCGAATCGGATCAAACCAATCCGATTCGATTGATTATCGGATCAGATCTGTTTGATTCGAACACTGATCCGAATTTGATTACCGATCCGAATTTGATTACCGATTTGAATTTGATTACCGATCTGAATTTGATAATGATCCGGATAAATTTGATTTGATAAAGAAACTAAATTTGATAAAGGTAAAACAATCAAAATTCAAAACAGAAAACACAAACACAGTAGTCATTAGCTATTAGGACATAACTGGAAAAGTAATAACTAATTGTTCATATGATTCATTTAGCCCCAACTGTTCATAAAGACATAAACGTAAATATTTCGTGCTCATATGATCATATCCATCCTACT
Source organism: Zanthoxylum bungeanum (assembly GCA_019454045.1). Classification (NCBI taxonomy): domain Eukaryota; kingdom Viridiplantae; phylum Streptophyta; class Magnoliopsida; order Sapindales; family Rutaceae; genus Zanthoxylum; species Zanthoxylum bungeanum. The sequence goes on along the minus strand of SKCR01038496.1, from coordinate 36,827 downwards.
GCCAAGAATCAAGATCCAAACAAACCTATCCTTCCATGAAGCAAATGAAAATGTCAAAATGATAATTGATAAGAAACTTATGACCAAGAAAATAGAAATTGAAGATCAAGCAAAGCTGCAAAGCATAATAATCCCCCAACTGTTCACAAACACATTCTGCTCAAATCAAAATGCACCACCAGAACATCAAACTTTTGTATAAATAAACAAACAGATTCTGCTCATTGCTCAAAATCAAAATGCACGCAAATTTCAAGCTTCCCTTTCAATCAAAACATCAAAATTTTGCATAAATGAACAAAAGGATATTATGGCTGACGCATTAATAATTCCAAGTTTCCAACAAAATATACATATTACATCTTTTTTGGTAACTCTCCCTGGTACCTCAAACACATTTCTCTCCCACTTCCAACAAACTCAATTTTCTTCCTAAAAATTTGTATCTATATTACACAAATTTTAGTATAGCTGTCCCAACAACCATTCCATCACATAATAAAATATCTACAAATACCTAAAATAAAGTTCTTTCAATCCATTTTTCATTTGAGTGATGATATATCAAAGAGAATTAACAATCAACCGATAAGCAGGGTCAATAATTCATCACAGTAATTAAAGCTCAAGATAATTAAATACATGCACATCCTTTCCCACAAGTATTCAATCAGTATGAATAAGCAACCAACATTCATATAACATACATGTGCTATTGTTCAATAAAATAAAATATAAAGTTTTTTTAACGGAAACTTCAATTTCACTTGCTGTCAAAAATATATTAGACCAACATTGCAGGCTCATTGTCAACATTAATAAGATAAACTCTCTGACATACAATTAATATAGAACTTCTTTAGAAAGACTGTTATGTAGATGATACTGAACACAATTCCAAGGGCAGTGGGGCACTGCACTAGTATGTGACAATTGTTTTACTACTTGCTAATGTGTGAGCAGTCAGTTATTGTAGACAAAGCATACAACAGAATGTAAATGACATTCTCAATTAGGATGCAGCACATTAAGAACTACTAAACAATTACAAAAGTTAGACAAGAGTTCAAAAAGATTAGCGAAATAAATCCATCTAGACTTCTAGTGATCTAACTACATTGTAAAAATTGTACCTTCAAGATACTCATCCTCAAATCAAACTCTGTTTCCAACAACATGATCCAGTGATTGTGATTCAGATTGTAACTTGTGATATTCTTCAAATAGAAAACAAAAAAAAAAATTATTCTAAGTTTGCATTTTATGATATTCATTGTAAAAAACTCAAAATTGAAAAACAAAGTGATAAGTTTTTTTTTTACCTTCCTCAAGCTTTTCGTAATACTCAGCCTCCAATAGCATTGCTTCCACTTCATTGTTTTTGTCAATTGTAAGCCTATTCCGTATCCAATTTTGTGTGCATATAAGAGCCTCGACCATAACGGGAGTTAATGAGCTACGAAAATTATCAAGAACACGACCACCCGTACTAAATGCCGATTCAGATGCCACTGTGGATACCGGCATTGCAAAAATATCACGAGCAATCCTAACCAAAATTGGATACTTACTAGCATTTATTTCCACCACCTCAGAACACTAAAGCTAGGGTCACGACTAGTCTCATAAGGTTCCATCAAATACATTTCAACCTCAGTACTATCCTCTTGATGATTGACATGACGAGTTTGAAAAACCTGAAACGGATCATCAGGTTGCAAGTTTGTATTGCGCTTACGCACTCTATCTTGTGCTCGCAGTCTAACAAACGGCTGAGATTGTGTCATACTACCAGCACTAGATCCATATTCACCAACACCAGTTACACCCCCACCTCTTGATCCATCACCGTCAACAAACAACCCATTTGTGCCATACCATTCATTATACGTATCGTATAATCTTTTCAATAAATCTCTAGTGGACTTTCTCATTTCATCCATCTTAACATTATCATTATCAAAAAGTATACCAAAACAAACAGAGGCAAATGTCATCTTACGTCGTGGATCAAGAATAGTACTAACAATCAATAATTTATTTATTTTGGCAGTGGTCTCCCAATATTTATCAAATTTCATCTTCATAGATATGGCCATCTCACGCATATGCACACACTCTCCATTAAGCACCAATGCATCTCCCCTCCACGTCCTCATCTTCCTCACCAACAGTTGGATGGCTATGGCATTGGCACTGGCGTTATCCACAGTTATAGTAAAAATTCTCTCAATAACCCAGTGTTGTAAACAATACTCTATTAACCTTCCGATAGTGTCTCCTTTGTGATTGTTAATTGGACAAAAGCTAAAGATTCACTGATGTAACTGCTAATCACTGTCTATAAAATGTCCAGTGATAACCATGTAATTAATGTTTTGAATTGATGTCCATATGTCAGTGGTCAAACTAACTCTCTGATAACCAGCAGAGAAAATACTCTTCAACATAACTTTTTCATCAGCATACATCTGTAGGATATCTTTAGTTATAGTCCTATGAGATGGGACATCAAAACGAGGGACCGAAACACTACATAAATGTCGAAAACCCTCTTTCTCTACAAAGCTAAATGGTAGCTCGTCAACAATGATCATCTTCACAACAGCTTTTCGACACACTACTTGATTGAAATGACCGTCTCTAACAGAGAGATTTCCACTTGTGCCTCCCTCTTCACCAACCCCAACCAAAACACCGTGTGCTTCACAATAAGCCAAGTATAATTTGCAAGTCTCCATATGCCTCATCAAGTTGGTTGTGGAGCGATCCTTCGAACTACAAGCATAAGTCTTCTGACAATATGTACATATAGCCCTATCCGAATTATCTTCACACATGCGGAAAACTTTCCACACTTCAGATCTTCTATTTCTTATTTTTGTTGCTACTGATGTGATTGATGGCGATGAATCAGGTTTTTTCGACAATGGCGGTCTCTCAGAGTTTGATGGACATTTTCTCTTCTGTTTCCTTGTTTCACTTTCCATTAATTGTACATCAATAGAATCTGAGTCTGACCCAGTAATGTTTGGGGAGGTTCCAAACCCACTCATCTACAATTATGAAAATAAAGGATTGAAACAAACAGACAGAGTTGAATCTATTACAGTCAAGAATTATGTGATTATTGATTAATATTTGTTGGGTCATTTTTATTTTTATTTTGAAATGTATTACAGTCAAGAATTATGTGATTAATAATTTTATTGTAGGCAAGACAAGTTCATCCAGATAAAAATCCAAAGTCTAAATGATACTTTTTCACAGGCTGCTGAAAGATATCAGACAAGTTCTCTGATCAGCTTCCAATGCTATCTATTTCATATGAGATAGTGAATTAAAGTTTCATGTTCTTATCCTGAATTAAAGAAGTAATCAACCATTGATTTATGCAGGTGCTTGGTGAAGCTTACCAAGTTTTAAGTGATCCATTACAAAGATAAGCATATGGCAAAAATGGAAAGTACAACATATCTAGGTATTGTGTATATCATTTCATATTTCTTGTTCATAGGATTTGTTAAGCTCTGTTATATTAACAATTTTGAAGAGTAATAGAAATTGGCAAAAGGGTAATCGGCCAAATGATACTTGATCCAAACGATACTTTTTTCACAAACATACCAAATCGGCAAATCGGCCAATCCAAATAAAAAAAAAGCCCTAACCAGTAACCAGCAGTAAAATACTATTCTAGTATTGGTAAAAATACAAAATTGTTCAACATTAACAATGTCAAAGACTCAAAAACCAGGTCCAAAAGCCCCAACCAGTCAACCACCAGCAAGCACCACCAATGGCAATCGGCCAATCCAAATTAAAAAAAATAAAAAAGAACCTCAACAAGCACATAGCCTCAAACACTTGCATACAATTTTCAAGTCCAACCAAGAAATTACAAAATCAAAATCAAATCCTAATGTTGATTTAACGATCGGATCGGTCAAATGGAACTTACATTCTTCGAGTTGTCTAAGTGACGGCGACGGTGACGACAAAATGAAGAGTGAAGACTGAATGAACAACGAAGGTCGAAGAAGAAGAATGGAATGAAGAGTTAGTGAAGAGTGTCAGAGTGAAGAGTGAAGACCGAATGAACAATGAAGACTTGAAGAGTGACTCACTGAAATGAAAATAATGAATCAATGAACCCTAATTAAAATATACAAAACGACGTCGTTTGGTACCCCAAAACGACGTCGTTTTGTATATTAATTAATTAAAAAAAATAAACGATCGGATCAGATTTTATCCGATCCGATCCGAAATCCGACAAATCCAGTTGTTGCTGCTCGATCGGATTAATGAATCAAATCTGATCCGATTTGATCCAATTTTTTCGGATCAAATCAGATCAGATTTGATTTGATCCGATCTGATGCCCACCCCTAGGTATGGGGTTTAGCATGCCAGGTACGGCACTCCGTGTTGGACAGTTATGACCCATAGCATCACTATTTGTACAGATCATGGTGTTGTTGTACAAATTAACTATCTGACAAAGGAAATTGCTCTTTTATCATTTGTAATTAGATTACCAAGATGTATAAATGATGAAAGGTCCATATGATTAGTTCCAGATTGAGATGATATGAGACAGTATCAATCCACAAAGGTTTAATCATTAAATATCTTTAGTCGTAGTATTATCGAGATTGGACATCGATAATCGGAATAGACTAGTATTACACTTGTGCATGTTGTGGGAGCATAACGACATAGTTCTCATATATTTGGGTATAGGATACTCATGCAAGTGTAATAGGAGGTTGTGCTTACCGATGGTACTGAAACAGCTTTGCTCTGGATAGACCCCTCAGAATTCCATTTGTAGTATGACTATGTGTCTATGGAAGTCCGAATCAGGGTATGTGTATTTGGTCTTAACTTGAGACTTGCACCGCTTATACTTGCGACAATCAATATACTTTGGTTTTGGTCGTCCAGGGCTTTAACATGTTCTGTGTACACCTCTTCTGGGTATATTGAGAATCGTAATGTATTGGGTGTGATGTCGAGATGGAAGTATCACTCCAGTCATAGTGGAGATGATGATCACGTATGATACAGAACTGGTGCTCTTATATGCTGCAGCTATCGGGATATTATGACTAGGTCATGTTTATCCGATTATAGAGACTAGTTACCATAGATCCGATATGTGATTCATACGGGGCAGACACATTTCCAGCCCCAGGCCTTGCACGTGACATCCGATGCTGGATCGTAATACGTAATACTATGTATACTACGCCTGATATAGATCACATATTCTAGTAAGAATATTTCTGGAGAATTGGGTAGGCACGGTGCTTTGCTAGAAGCCAACCATGTCTTATAAATTGGTATAAACGTAGTACTAGGTACGTACGTGTTTGGATAGTCCGACGACCGAATTTACTGCCAACATATCCGGGGATCTCATAGGTCGCTTCCCGAAGATTCACCGATGACGTATGACTCGCACTTTATTAATCTGAGATTAATTATAAGAGAGAGAAAATTAATCTGGGATTATTTACGGAGATATTTTATCTGGGATAAAATATTAATTAAAGAGAGAGAACGATTAATTTGAAATTAATCGATAAAATAATATATTCGATATATTATACGAAATTGGATTTCGACGCAGAATTAAAATTAGATTTTAATTCGGGCGAACGAGTTAATTTATAATTAATTCGTTAGCGACGTGAATAGTAATTTTGCAAGGCATAATTATTTAATTATGTCGCAACAGAAAATTCATTAATTCGGAATTAGCGAACCCGAGCTCGGGAGTGTTTGCGGGCGCACTCGCATTTCGAATTCAATTGCGGCCCATAAGTCACATCAAGCGTCAAATCACTAGTCAATCGATTGATGTGATGTCTAGTCACTTTGAGAGTGATTTGACAAGTTGTCATGAGTGATTGATGGTGGTAGTTGGTTGGCTTTAATGCCTTGACTTTTTGAAAGTGAAAAAAATTGGTATATAATTTAATTGATTTTGGAAATCAATTAACCAATACACTTAACACAATTCTTTCTCTCTTCTTCTCTCTCTCTCACGCCCAATGGGCCTATTTCTTCTTCTTTTTTCTGGTTTTTCCGAGAACTAGATGAAGTGATAAGAAATTTTGTGGCAAAATTTTAAGTGCTAGCACACATTCGGGGTCTTACGAAGGTGATAGGGAAACCAACTTGTGAGCATGGAATCACCATTCGAAAGCTTGGAGCTTGGAGGACATCCATGGCCGAATTTTGGAGGAGAACAAAAAGCCCACTGTCGAGAGCTTCTAGGATGAGCACAAGGATTTTGTTCATCGCATCGCATAACCGATCAATGTAAGTATGATTCTACCGTACTTCTTGATGTATTCACATATGTTTTCTTTTGAAATCGATCTTGGGACTTACTAGAAACCCAACAATGGTATCAGAGCTATTTTGAGCATAAAATGATTTAGGGTAAAATTTGGGTAAAATCAATTTGAGCATGATTTGATAAAATTGATTGATTGAGTATGCTTGAATGATGTTGTATTGAAGTTGTATATGATCAATTTCATGAAATATTGATTGGATCAATTTTTCCCCAAATTTTGAGGCTTGGCCGAAACATGTGATGCCCTAATGTCATGGTATTTTTTGATTTTTGATTCATTGGATGAGTTGTAATCATTTGGGGAATGTTGATTGTGGATTTAATTGGATTGAAACCGAATCGGGCAATAAAAACCCTAAAATATAGAGACCTTGAAGCCTGTAAAATGATTGATTTTTGATTCAAATGTGTTGGACATGTGTTGATGATAATGAGCATAATTAATTGAGCAAATTGGTGTTTTGGAAATATTAACTTGGGTAATTAATTATGGCATACACTTTAGGTTAATTAAATTATGAAATTTGGAATTTTGGTAATTTAATTAATTGGGCCAAATTTGGAATTGGGCTTGTAAAGTTGTAATTGGGCTTAATGGGCTTGGTTGGGCCAAGTTTGGTTTAGGCTAATTGGTTGGATCCAATTGGGCCCAAAACCATCTCCAAAAAGTCAATTATGACTTAATGGACCTTTAATATTAATGGGCCTAAATTGGTTTCTTGGAAAATAAGGGTGATTCCTTAAATGAGTTTTGGTATTTGGGTTTGACCCATATTGACCAAAAGTCCATGCCTTAGAAATTAATTAAAAGCCCATTGGACTTTAATTATATTGACATTGGATGTTAATTGGGCTTGGAGACCGTAACGATTAGATTTAGAATCTAAGTCGTAAAGGCACATTAAAAAGTGTAATTATTTAATTTGGAATTAAATAAATGAATTAGTATTAAATGCAAATTAAATTGGATTTAATGTTGTAGTTTAGTATAATTCAAGAATTCGTACTTTGAGTACTTATTCGTAAAACGAGTTTGACTCGCGCAAAATCAAATCGTTGTTTGAACATTGGATGGTCATTAATATTCAGATAAATTAATTGGATTAGATTGATTGATAACATGCTTGTGTGAATACATGAATGCGATGTATGAATAATGTATATCAGATGGATATTAGATGGGTGAGGGCAATTTTGGAAATTGTTGTAATAAATTTAGAATTTATTAATTGGACCTGCGTGTCCAACCTATTACCTCCTTACTCTGTGTATTTCTCTTCTCACATATTCCCCTCAATGTAAATGAGGTTTCTTTAGAAGTGTTATGTAATCGGGTAGAAGTAATACTTGTGCTAGCGGGAGAGAGGAGCGGGAGAGATTTGTTCTAGGAACAATGTGTTAAGTATCCATCCACATATCATTATTATTTTATTTATTTACGCGCCTTATTATGTGTTTAGAATGCATGTTTAAGGGTGTATGATGATGAGACCTTAACAAAGATAATAAATTGGTTGCCAATTTACGCGAAAAACCCTCAACATTATATTAAGCGTTTTTCCTTCCATTGAGTGATTCTTACTCAAGATCCAAGACTGGCACTGGTTTGTTGGCCAAATTCAAGACCTTTGTCCGTCGCGGATGTGTTTGAATCATGAAGGCTTTGTTCCATATTGGTGTCTTGTCCAAGTTGTGATTTGTTGGCCAAAGTCAAGATCACTTCTTGTCCATCGACATCGATTACGAAGCTTTCCATAGTCAATGGGTTCCGCTTAACTGAGATCACTAAGTTTGTTGTGCCAAAGCCAAGGCTTAGTTGATTCAGAGGAAAAAGGTTAGGCAATATATTGGATATATTGGCATATATAAGATATATGTTTCGGACTTGGATGTCCACATACTGGATCTAGGAATTGGATGGGATCCAATTGATCTTAGAGATCTACCTAGTTAATTATCATACAATTTGTTGGCCAAAGTCAAGATTGTGTGTTATTTAACGGGATCCTAGCCCACTAGGAAACAAGGTTTCCCGAGTACTCCACAGAGGGTTAGAGGCTCGCCGAAAAATAGTGGGAGGCAAGTATTAAATTTGCAATATTCGTTTAGTTACTTGCCATACGCGCTCATTTCAATTTTTCGTCAAATAAATTATATATTAGTTGGACTAATATTTAATGTTGTTTTAAATTAAACAGTTGGACTGTATTCAAATTATTTCATTTATAGTTGATTATATAATTGGATTATAGTAATCAATATATTTGAATTAACTAATTTCAATTAATAGTTTATTTTATAATTAGATTATAGCAATCAATATAATTGAATTTAACTAATTTAAATTATAGTTGATTATATAGTTGGACTATAGTAATCATTATATTAAATAGTACCTAAAATCATTGATTGGATAGTTAGACTATGGCAATCAAGATAAATGAAAGATTAGTGTTTAAAACATAATCCCGGGTGAAAATGTATTTAAACGACTTTAATTTTCAAATTGGGAATAAAATCTCAGGATAGTCCTGGGTAACCGAGAAGTACTTTATTTGATATAGTGACGTCTCAAGCCTAAGCCCGGAGTTGAGCAAATAGTAGAACATGATATTTGGAATATTCATGTGATGATAACTTTAATGCTTAATCCATTATGCTTGCCGCAAAGACTCCTTAATTTCTTAGTCAGAACTAAGGATTAGATCCTTATAGTATGATACTGAAATTAAAGGATCTTCATAGATCTATCCTTAGATCTTAGAAGTAAAAATTGCAATAGAAAACTCTTGGAGAGTTAATGGCTATACTCAATGAGTCAAAGCCAGAGTTTGAAATAAGGGCAAGAAGCGCAAGACGCATCTTACTTCGACATTCCAGAAGGCCAAGGCTTGGACAAAGGCTTCTGGAGTGTGGAAAAAGGGCAAAGGCAAAGTCATTATAATCTTCTGGGAAGACAAAGGACATATCTCAAGATGTCTGCCTAAATTGTGGCAAACGGGGTCACTGAAGCGTGACTGCCGTATGGACAAGGCAGACATGAAGGAATTGAAGACGGCCAAGGCTCCGACTTCAAATATGTTTGTCATAAATATGTTCACTACTAGTATTAAAATTGGATTTTAGATACTAAGTGTGGTACATAAATATGTAATGGTGTGCAGAATCTGCTGATTAGCAGGATACTGACTTCAGTTGAGATTTACCTGCGAATTGGAAACGAGACGATAGTCGCTGTTTTAACCGTAGAAACCTAAGTTTGGGAACTACCCTTCGGGTGTGTACTTAAATTAGGAAACTGTTGTAATGTAACTAGTTTAACTAGAAACATTATCTCTATATGAGGGTTTAACCCGTTGCGGGTATACTTTTATATTCTAGAACACTAAAGTGTTTTATTTTATAAAGATGATATTGAGATAAACACATTAGATGTGAATAACAGTATTTATATTTTGAATATACATAAATCTCAAAACATATGACATGACAAACAAATAGCTCAAACTGAATTAATCATTTGAGACTTATTTGTGGCATTGTTGTCTGGGACACAATTAACCAGACTCGTATATCCACACTTTCGAAGAGTGGGTACTAGGACAAATTTGATTATATTCAAATAATGTCTACGAATCTAGTTTATTGGGCAAAGTGCCTAAGACACCTTTTACTTGGTAAAAGTGTAAGTGCCACTGATCTGTTAGCCCTCATTCATAGTGACATAAGTGGGCCCATGTCTAGCTAGGCTAGAGGTGGATATGAATGGTTCGTGACCTTTACGGATGTGGCATCGCGTTATGGTTATGTGTTTCTTGTGAAACACGGATCAGAAACTTTTGATTAATTCAAAGAGTTTCGACACGAAGTAGACAAACAGATCGGCTAAAGTATTATACCGTCACGGTTAGACCATGGTGGAAAATACTTAAGCAACAAGTTTCTCAAATACTTGAAAGAGTATAGTATTCTTTCAATGAGGACTCCTCCCGGAACATGTCAGTTTGACGGTGTATCTGAACGGAGAAACCGAATTTTATTGGACATGATATGGTTAATCATGAGCCACTCTGAGCTACAATTTCCTTCAAGGGATAAGCTTTAAACAGTGTAGAACTTATTTTGAATAAGGTTCCATAAAAAAATCTGTTTGACATATTTTATATTAGATATGATCTGGAAAGAAACCGAGTTTCTAATTTCTGTAGATTTGGGAATGCTGGGCATATGTTTGGATGATGCCAAACAAGAACCCAAATCAGATAAGTTTTTAATTGTAGGTTATCCTAGGGAAACCAAAGTATAGTACTTATACAACCCACAAGAGAACAATTTAATTGTTGCTCATCATGCGATTTTCCTAAGAGGAATACTAATATGCAGTGGTAAGTGGGAGGAAAGTAAAACTCGATGAAAATCGGAGTAATACTGTTCCAAGCACTGATTCCTTAATGGAACATAAATAGTTCATTAAGGATTAAACTATACCAATAATCTTCGAATACACAAGAACCGCGTAGGTCGGAGAGAGTCAGAAAACAACCTGGGAGGTATGGGTTTCTGATCTCACCTCATAAAGATGTCAATCTTATTGAGGAATACGAATTGACTACGTATGAGGAAGTGATAGAAGGTATCGACTCCCTATTATGGCAAAGTGCCATGATGTCCGAAATGGATCACATGTATACCAACTATGTTTAGACACTAGTTGATGTACCGGAAGGCATTGTGCATATAGGTACTACATAAGTCTTCAAGGAAGACATACATGGAAGGCAACATACCAACATACAAAGCTAGTCTTGTAGCGAAAAGGTATCGTTATCAACATTGTTTCGATTACGATGAAACCTTTTACTCGTTGCCATGGTTAAATCCATTGGACAATGTTTGCTAATGATGCATGTTTCTTTCATGAAATATGGCAGCTGAACATCCAAATCGCTTTCCTTAAATGGAAACCTTTTGGAGGATGTTTACAACATCCTGACGGTTCTGTCGTACCAAAACTAGCAAACAAGGTTTGCAGGTTATTCTATCCATGGATGGATTGAAGCAAGCATATGGTTCTTGGAACTATCGTTTTGATGTAATCATAATGGTATATGATTTAATTCAAAATGAAAATGATTCTTGTGTATATAAGAGGGTTAATGGGAGCGCACTGACAGTGACTGTCCTATAAAATGATGACATGCCATTTCTTGGAAATGATATTCCCATAAAACAATCTGTGAAAGCTTGGTTTTCATGAAAAATTCTTCGTAGAGTTCTTAGGAGAAACAACCTTTATTCTAGGAATAAAGATCTACTGGGATAGATTTAAAGTTGTTGGCACTCTCCGAGAACTAGTACATTAAAATAAATGTACGCGACCTGGTGTCTCATATGCTTTGAGCATATGGAGTCACAATCGGGCCAATCCAAGTGATAATCATTGGATTGATGTTAAGAACATCATTGAGTATCTTAGAGGAACTATGGATGCTTTTTTATACTATGGAGAAGGAGAACTTGAAGTGACAGGGTTCACTGCTGCAAGTTTCCAAACCCATAAAACGACTATAAGTCATAACAAAGGTACTATACAGTTTGAATAACGGAACAATGAGCTGAAAATCTTCCAAGCAAGATACTGTTACCGAATAACAACAAAAGTGGATTATTGCTGCAACTGAGGCAAGCCTTCTGGATTGATAATAATCCTAATTAGATTAGGAATAGTTCTATTAGCAGCTGAGCTAGGCTACAGCGCAGGCTAAAGAATTAATGGTCTCATCAACGATCCAGATATATACTTCGATACTCATCTGATTCGTTCGGATCATACATCGTGGTGATGTGATGATCGAATAAATCACATCAGATGATAATCATGCAAATCCGCTGACGAAAGTCTTTTCTCAGCATAATTTTGAGCGAACCGTACATAGTTCGGGTGTAAGACACTTGAGTGATTGGCTATAGGCCAAGTGGGAGATTGTTGGACAGTTATGACCCACAGCATCACTATTTGTACAGATCATGGTGTTGTTGTACAAATTAACTATGTGACAAAGGAAATTGTTCTTTTATCATTTGTAATTAGATTAACAAGATGTATAAATAATGAAAGGTCCATATGATTAGTTCCGGATTGAGATGATATGATATCAATCCACGAAGGTTTAATCATTAAATATCCCTAGTCGTAGTATTATCGAGATTGGACATCGATAATGCGGAATAGACTAGTATTACACTTGTGCGCGTTGTGGGAGCATAACGGCATAGTTCTCATATATTTGGGTATAGGATACTCATGCAAGTGTAATATGAGTTTATGTTTACCGATGGTACAGAAATAGCTTCGCTCTGGATAGACCCATCAGAATTCCATTGGTAGTATGACTATGTGTCTATGGAAGTCCGAATCAGGGTAGGTGTATTTGGTCTTAACCTGAGACTTGCACCGCTTATACTTGCGACAATCAATATACTTTGGTTTTGGTCGTCCAGGGCTTTAACAGGTTCTGTGTACGACTCTTCTGGGTATATTGAGAATCGTAGTGTATTGGGTGTGATGTCGAGATGGAAGTATCACTCCAGTAGTGGAGATGATGATCACGTAGGATACGGAACTGGTGCTCTTATGTGCTGCAGCTATCGGGATATTATGATTAGGTCATGTTTATCCGATTATAGAGACTAGTTACCATAGATCCAATATGTGCTTCATACGGGGCAGACACATTTCCAGCCCCAGGCCTTGCACGTGACATTCGATTCTGGATCGTAATACGCAATACTATGTATACTACATCTGATATAGATCACATATTCTAGTAAGAATATTTCTGGAGAATTGGGTAGGCACGGTGCTTTGCTAGAAGCCAACCATGTCTTGTAAATCGGTATAAACGTAGTACTAGGTACGTACGTGTTCGGATAGTCCGACGACCGGATTTACTGCCAACATATCTGGGGATCTCATGGGTCGCTTCCCGAAGATTCACTAATGACGTATGACTCGCACTTTATTAATCTGGGATTAATTATAAGAGAGAGAAAATTAATCTGGGATTAATTACAGAGATATTTTATCTGGGATAAAATATTAATTAAAGAGAGAGAACGATTAATTTGGAATTAATCGATAAAATAATATATTCGATATATTATACGAAATTGGATTTCGACGTGGAATTAAAATTAGATTTTAATTCGGGCGAACGAGTTAATTTAGAATTAATTCGTTAGCGACGTGAATAGTAATTTTGCTAGGCATAATTATTTAATTACGTCGCAACGGAAAATTCGTTAATTCAGAATTAGCGAACCCGAGCCCGGGAGTGTTTGCGGGCGCACTCGCATTTCGAATTCAATTACGGCCCATAAGTCACATCAAGCGTCAAATCACTAGTCAATCGATTGATGTGATGTCTAGTCACTTTGAGTGATTTGACAACTTGTCATGAGTGATTGATGGTGGTAGTTGATTGGCTTTAATGCCTTGACTTTTTGGAAATCAATTAACCAATACACTTAACACAATTCTTTCTCTCTTCTTCTCTCTCTCTCACGCCCAATGGACCTTTTTCTTCTTCTCTTTTTCTGGTTTTGCCGAGAACTAGATGAAGTGATAAGGAAATTTTATGGCAAAAATTCCTAAGTGCTAGCACACATTCGGGGTCTTGCGAAGGTGATAGGGAAACCAACTTGTGAGCATGGAATCACCATTCGAAAGCTTGGAGCTTGGAGGACATCCATGGCCGAATTTTGGAGGAGAATAAAAAGCCCACTTCCGAGAGCTTCTAGGAGGAGCACAAGGATTTTGTTCATCGCATCGCATAACCGATCAATGTAAGTATGATTCCGCCGTACTTTTTGATGTATTCACATATGTTTCTTGCTTGAAATCGATCTTGGGACTTACTAGAAACCCAACACTCCGGGTATGAAGACACTACTGCGACACTCTGAGTATGGAGACGCAACCGCGACACCTCGGGTATGGGGTTTAGCATGCCAGGTACGGCACTCCGGGTATGGAGACACTACTGCGACACTCTGGGTATGGAGACGCAACCGCGACACCTCGGGTATGAGGTTTAGCATGCCAGGTACGGCACTCCGGGTATGGAGACACTACTATGGCACTCCGGGTATGGAGACACTACCGCGACACCTCGGGTATGGGGTTTAGCACGCCGGGTATGGCACCACCAAATCATTCAGTTCGAATCAGCAGGCAAGTCAGGTGGCAGCTGGCGAGCCAGGTAAGTAAAAATGCATTGCATAACTTTTATAGGATTGTCATTGTCACACACTGCACAAGTCCCATCAAAGTGGGGGCGGCTGTAGGTACTGCATTTTTGCATATAAGTCCCGATGATGAGTCTCACATGGAGACACTACCTCTTTAATTGTGGAAGTCGCGGGAAACGGACGTCGAAATGAAAGAGTCAAGAATTGACACATTGTTGGAATTAATTTGTTTGTTTATGCTTCGGGTTTGCTTGTTGGACCTCCGTTTTAAAACACACCCTTAGCCCAAACCCCCACAAACCACACACCAAACCCAGACATCACCAAACCAAACACCCAAGCCCACCAAAAATGGACCAAATTCACGCCTAAAGAAGACCCAAGCCACACGCCCAACACATTCCCAAATAATAAAATAACACATTAAGTCACTCACTCTGGCCACAAAATACAGCAGCCACAAAACACAGCAGCCCTCCTCACCGACCATACAAATCACCAATTAAGTCACAAAAACCTGCCCCCACCGACCAAGACAAACACAAATAAACAACCAAAAAATCACCAACACGTAGCCCACAAACAAAGCCACAGATAGCCACAAAAGCAGCCCCAAACCGAGCCACAAATAGCCACAAAAGCTCCCCAAAAATACCATAAAATACCCCAAAAAAACTGTCCAAAATAGTAAGCCTAAACCGTGACCAGAAACAGCCGTAAAATAGAGTAAAACAGCAGCCCAATCAGCAAAATCGCGAAGGAAAACGTTGAACTAGTGAACCGGAGGAGTTGCGGAGCATCAACCCTTCCGACGGCCGTGTAACGCGCTTCCGAGAGGCGGCTTAAGAGGTTAGACCTGAGGGCACCCCTTTTATTTATTATCCTTTATTTTCTATTTATTTTATTACTTTATTTTGCATGAGTATTGTGGATTGGTGTATGATGTGATTTCCGGATAAACGGAATATGTTTTCTCTCTTGCGGTATATCGGATGGAAACTCGGACGTAAATTCCGTAGCCGAATCTGAATGGACGGTATTCCGGTTTGCACTCGGGATACAATGCCACGTACCACTTGAGAGACACACATATTTCGTTTCATCCAACCTTGTATTCGAGCATGATTTAGTCTAGTAGATTATTTATCTTTTTAGCATGATTTAGTCTAGTATGCTATTTATTTTAAGTATGATTATGTTATTTCTTTATGCATGATTTAGTTCTTTGCTTTCGCATTAGGAATTTAGTTTACATTTGTGTTTAAGTGATTATTTATATATTCTTGGTATTTGATGATTCAACATGGTCATT
This sequence comes from Zanthoxylum bungeanum, assembly GCA_019454045.1. NCBI lineage: Eukaryota > Viridiplantae > Streptophyta > Magnoliopsida > Sapindales > Rutaceae > Zanthoxylum > Zanthoxylum bungeanum. The sequence goes on along the minus strand of SKCR01038496.1, from coordinate 20,892 downwards.
GTGTGATATCGTATGTTTGCCGCTATGATAACTTACTTTTCAAGCATGCAAACTTAGACATAAGGATTTACTTTGATGAATGCGAACTAGATTTGGGTTATTCTTGAGCATATATGATGTGTAGATTCAGTTAAGTTATTGCACAAATCATTTCATTACAAGTGGCATAAGTAAGGGACCATTCCGAACCCAACGGTTTGAGGTATTCCTTTGCGATGGGTGAGTGCGGTCTTAAATCATTTTCCCGGTTCACATCGGGTGGCGACTCCATTATTATTCTCCGGTTTAGTCCCCCGCGGGCTACTCCGAACTCCCGACCGGGCCGCGAGCCCAGAACAGTGTCGCCGATTTATGTGTCCTACAGGTTCAAAAATTAACCATCTCAACTCGGGAATGGTTCAAAAATGAACAATCTCAACTCAGGAACGGTTCAAAAATGAACCATCTCACACCAGGAACGGTTCGGAAATGAACCATCACAACTCAGGAACGGTTCAAAAATGAACCATCTCAACTCAGGAACGGTTCAAAAATGTACCATCTCACACCAGTAATGGTTCATGAATGAACCATCTCACACCAGTAACGGTTCGGGAATGAACCATCTCACACCAGTAATGGTTCGGGAATGAACCATCTCACATTAGTAACGGTTCGGGAATGAACTATCTCACACCAGTAATTCCCGAACCATCTCATACCAGTAACGGTTCGGGAATGAATCACACCAGTAACGGTTCGGGAATGAACCAACTCACACCAACAACAAAACAACATGTAAGTCCGACAACGACCGACGAACCAGGTAAGTAAAAATGCATGCATGACTTTGATAGGGTTGTCACTATCACACACTGCACAAGCCCCATCAAAGTGGGGGCGACTGTAGGCACTGTATTTTTATATAAGCCCGATGATGAGCCTCGTATGGAGGCACTACCTGAAAAGTTATGGAAGTCGCGGGAAATGAATGCTGGAAGGAAAAACCTCCAAAATTAACCCCTCTTCGGATTTAGACTCACTAGCCCGCCACAGATTCGCTTAGCCGCTGTTTCAAACCAAACCCTGCAACACATGAAAGCCCACACGCCCAAAGCCTATCTACCCTCAAACCCAACCGGCCCATCTATCACCAAGCCCACCCGCCCAAGCATTCCCAAATAGCAAAAATCTCATGCAAAACACATGTCAAAATCCCTCAAATCACCTTCCAATTTAACCAGATTTAAAATATCCTCCTCACCAAATTTACAAAAATTCTTTCCCTAAATAATTTAAGGGAATATCTCCCAAATTTGCATGATTTATTTCCTTACTTAGGAAATCCTTTGTCACTATAAATTGAAGACCAAATCACCAAGAGAAACCCTAGACTCTTTTCACGCCAATTCACAAAAGAAACCAAAAGGCTCTCTCTCTCAACCTCACACGACACACACACAAACCTAGACACCACTCACTGACTGAAACAAACAACACACTTACTTACACCTTACACGGCAATAGCACCCTTCAAACACACACACGGCAGTAGCACCCTCCAAACACACACACAGCAGTAGCATCCTTCAAACACACACACGACAATAACACCCTTTCTAAAACACACACACGGCAGTAGCACCCTTCAAACACACACACGGCAGTAGCACCCTGAACGTGAAAGAAAAATCACCCAAAAAATAGTCTAAAAAACAGACCAAAAAATAGTCCCAAAAAACCGCAGAAAACAGCCCAGAAACAGCAAAAATAGCAGCCCAAAACAGTGAAATAGCGAGCAGAAACAGTAAACTAGAAAAATAGCAAGCTTCAATCCTTCCGACGATAGCCTAACGCGCTTTCAAGAAGCAACTTAAAATGTAAGACCTGAGGGCACCCTTTACTATATTTATTTTGTTCTAGATGTGGCATGTCTGGTTGGACGTGAAATACGTCCAACAGTAGCACCCTTCAAACACACACACGGCAGTAGCACCCTTTCTAAAACACACGCACGGCAGTAGCACCCTGAACGTGAAACAAAAATCACCCAAAAAATAGTCTAAAAAACAGACCAAAAAATAGTCCCAAAAAACCGCAGAAAACAGCCCAGAAACAGCAAAAATAGCAGCCCAAAACAGTGAAATAGCGAGCAGAAACAGCAAACTAGAAAAATAGCAAGCTTCAATCCTTCCGACGATAGCCTAACGCGCTTTCAAGAAGCAACTTAAAATGTAAGACCTGAGGGCACCCTTTACTATATTTATTTTGTTCTAGATGTGGCATGTCTGGTTGGACGTGAAATACGTCCAACTGGGTATGCGAGGTCCTATATCGAAGACGACCGAACCTTTTGATCACATTTTCTTTCTCTAGTATTTTGTCGTTTATCTTTTTTTATATTTATTTATTCTTACAGTTGTTTTATTATGTTGCTTTTAATTTTATTTACTTTTATTATTATTCTTTATTCCGCATTTAGTTTCGTTATTTATCTTTTCTTGTTATTTATTTTTATTTTACTATTTCGCATTTAATTTAGTATTTATGTTTACTTCGCTTTTATTGTCATTTTAATATTCCGCCTTTACTTTTATTTATATTTCGTTATATTACTTCGCATCTATTTTTATATCCGTTTACATTACATTAATGATTGTGTGTATTATCCATTGCAGTATATTGGATGGAAACCTAGACATAAACTATGTAGCCGAATCCGAATGGACGGTAGTGCGGTCTGTACTTAGGATACAACTCTACGTACCACTCGGGAATACTCACAAATGTGTGTTTATGTCATTATAGGTGTTATTTTCATGATAACGTTCGAACGCGTTTCAAAAGCAACTCGAACGCAAGCATTCTGCCTCACTCTGTTCGAACGCGTTCTCGAATGCCACATGAATGTGAACTCTCTGGAACACTTCGTTCGAACGCATTTACGAATGCTACATGAACGCGCACACACCAGACAACCTCTTTCTTTATATTTTATGCATTTTCACCGCTTTAATTATTTATTTTGCATTATGAGCTTAATTATTTGTATTTATTATTAACATTTTTTTACTGTTCTTATAATTTACATTATCGTACTTCTTTATTTAATATGCTTTTGGAACTATGTATTTGCTTTTATTTATATCCATGTTTATGGGTGTGTAAATTTGTGTGTTTATTTGAATTATCTTACATGTGCTGCATAATACTTGGTTATACCATTGTGTGAACCCGTCCATTATACTGGCCTAAGTAAGGGACCATTCCAAACCCAACGGTTTGAGGTCTTCCCTTGCGAGGGGTGAGTGCGGCCTTAAATTATTTCCCAGTTCACACTGGGTGGCGACTCCTTTATTCTCTGGTTTAGTCCACGCGGTCTACTCCGTACTCTCTACGGGCTGCGAGCCCAATAGTGTCGTGGTCTCTAAGCATCATAGGCATAGCGGTAAATCCAGCTTCGCTCCTACACTCGGTAACAATGTTGATCCCCAACAGTGGGATGGTAGGGAGTGGCAGGTATAGCTTGAGAAGAGACTGCCAGGGCTTTACCTTTTTGGCCCGCCATTTTTCTTCTTAGAGCCATCTCGGTAGGCTTATCGGTCTTCTCACTCCCGAACTGGTGGAAGCGTCTTTTGGATGGTAGGGAGTGGCAGGTATAGCTTGGGGAGGTTGGGGATATTTTTGATTTGAGTGGGTGGCATAGCACTTGAAGTTTGGACTTAATGGATCGGAACCAAGGCGGTTTATGGGGCACTTGAGGGCCCAGATGATAAGGCAGCTGAATATGCTAATTTCCATCTGGCCTCGGGAGGAACAAGAGCTGTAACTCGGGAGCGGGTGCTGCTAAATCGCCCCCCCCCCCAAGAATCTTGTGCTACTTCTCGAGCAAGCTGGGCAGGGCTCTTGTAACCAGACATTCATGCAAACAGAAGAAGACGATTAGAACATAAAAAGGGCAAAAACAGCATAAAGAAAAAGACAAGGCAACATACATAAGGTTAATGGGTCAGTCACAACCTACCAGCCTGCCTGGAATATGGTGGTGGATTTCTCGGGATAAGGCCCGAGTCGAAAAGGGCAGAAGGGTTGACGAGATCCCTATAGTGGCCTCCGAACTCGGTTGCCTTCTTTATTCTGGCCTGGGTCTCGTGGTGGACTTTTGGGAGATCTCCCCAACAAGCTGAAAAAGGTTCAGAGGTTAGTGAACTTTTAAGGTTAGTCAGAAAGGAAACAGAGGTCGGGTCGTTACCTTCATCCGAGAAGATGTTGGGGACTGTGATGCATTCACCATCAATTGATTGATGTTTTCCCCAAGGGCCCACTGCCCGAAACCAATTGCCTTTAAAAAATTTATTGGTGGCTGGGAGGTTGTTAATGATGTGGGGAACCACGGCATGAGCAGACAACTAATGGAAACCCTTGTACTCTATTGGTTCGATATAGCTTTTTCAGCTCATAGAAGGTCGGCTCTCCCAGCCCAGCCCAACTCCAGATTGCGTGCATGTCGGCCAATACCCTCCACCCATTTAGATACAGCTGGCACCGGGCTATGTGTATGGTGGACAACATCTTTGTGAAGTAACTTTGGATAGGTAGACGCAGTCCCATATCAAAGAAGGTCGTGCATAATGCCACAACATCGTCGTCGGGTCGGCTCGCCTGGCTCCATTCCCTCGGGACAATTAGCTCAATGTCCTCAGAAATGTTGAATATTTCTTTCAATTGCTCTAGATCGGCCTTAGTAATTGTTGAAGCCCGGTCCATGTCAAGGTTCATGAAGTCTAACCGGGTGTGGCTTGGCTCGGGTCGGGGTACCTGTTTTTGATAAGACTGATCCTCCTCTTCAGAAATGGTTGGCGTTGTGTCATAATCATTGGGACTTTCAGATCCCGAGCTATATATAGTCGTGTGAGTGGGTAGGGCGGTAGGTAGGGTTTCGAGGGGAGTAAAGGTGGAAGACTCAGAGTCTGACATTCCTATCAAGGCATGACCCGAGGTGGAAGGTTAGTTCACAATCTTATTGTTAGTAAAACATGTTAAGCCTAGGTTATCACCATCATCCCTACGGAGTGACTAACCCTAAAGAAAAGCTCTAAGCGCCCTAAAAACCCAGAACACACAACAAAAATCAGTATGGGACTTACTTATTTAGATTGAAGAAGATGCTGAGGAACTAATGAAGATGTTGAAAGCTCGAGGTTGCAGAGAGCATAGAAGTTTTGAGGGTTCATTTGAGAAGACGAAGTGGCAAAAGAAGTGTTTGGAGTGGAAAAGCCTTTAAATAGGCTGATCGGGTTCATCTGAACTGTTTGATTAAGTCAAGTGGTCAGGATCAGCTCCACGTGTGATGAGGATCTCGCCAGTTAAATTCAAATGGAAGGACGAGATTAAAGCAACTGTTTGGTTATGATACAAATGTCTTTGGTTTTAGCGCGTAAATCGTGAGAGCAGGACGTGTGGCATCTCGGGGAGACAAAGCGAAAATGAGCCTTGGAAAGATGTGATGGGCATTTAAGGAAAGTCATGATGATTTCACCACTTCCAAGAGGCGGTTTAAAAGCCCTCGAAATTCCAACTGAAGGTGGGGAGGGAAAACACTACAAAAATGGATCTTTGGCATACATAGCTCTTCCTAACCCAATGGTATAGGCACACTCCGCACCATTATTTTAGTTCCCCGCATCAACTCACCAACTCGTTGACATCGAGAACTAGGGGACAGATGTTAATGGTGGTTTTCAGACCCGAAGAAACTTTAAAATGTGAAGAATGGTGTAAAGGGTTTTTCACTTAGCCAGTTGGGGGTCCAAGGTCTTGATGAGAATGAAAGGTCAGGCAGAATGGTTCGAGCTCGAAGCATAAAGGCACCCGACCTGATGGGAAGAATCAAATTCGTCGGCACATGAACTTGTGGAGACCGGCCCGAGGTAATGAGGTGACTACCTAACCCGAGGTAATGAGGTCACTCAACTTCTCATATCGAGCCGAGGACCGAGGTCAGGGTTGCAGTATCGTGCTTATGTACGGATGACATAAGCCTACATGTAAGTTTGGGCCACTTGAAGGCTAATACGGTGGGGGCAGGTTAGAGGCTTATCCCCTGACAGATAGAATCACATGAGTGGTTGAAATGCATGCTGACACATGGGCAGAACGTGTGGCAGTGGGCAAAAAGGCTGGGATAATAGTTTTCTTCTGACAGGGAGTGGTTGTGTCAGAACTACTTTTTGCGGTGATTGGGGAAAAGGAGCGTGGGCAATGGTGATAGGGTAACGTGGTTGACGTCATGGGTTGGTGTAATAATAGGTTTAGACACATTATATACAAAGGTTGACAACTCAGATTGGGCGGTTCGCTTATTGTTTTTAGCAATTTACGCATTTTCATAACTTGTAAAAAGAACAAAATGCTAGTGATTGAGAGACAAAAAGCAGGTCGGTCTGACCGAGCTAATAATAAAATTTTCATTCTTTGCATCCATGGAAGTAGGTTGGAGCTAGTCTCCGCCGAACCACGTTGAATCCTTTGTTTTCTTTGTGATTTTTTATTCGCTTACCAAGTTTGTTTTGGTTCCCAACAAACCAAATAAATTCATTGTTTGAAGGAAGTTTGATCGAGGAGTTGATTTTCCCGAATCGTCCCTGTAACGAAAATAACCATCAACAAACTTGCATATAAAGTTCTTGATCTTCTACTCAATTTTATACTTCCTCTTCCATAATCTCCTTAATGAGTGCTTTTCCCTTCATACATGCTTTTGTTAACATCAAAATCAATGCAACGCTGAGATCCTTTGGGTCAACATATCATTTTACAAAAAATCGTAAGATTTGATCGGTCACTTCAATTCAGAAGCACATAATAAAATGGGTTATGATCATATTCATAAGCACACAAGACAGAAGATTATCAACTAAATGTCAAGAATGATATTACAATTACAAATTCTGCAACTACATATCATCTGCATCAGTATAATGTTATTTCCAATTCAGTTCCTATACACATGAAAAACAAATTGCTATGTACATGTCAGTCTACTTGTTTGATTTTTAGCCACCAGACGAACTTCCACAGGGTCCGTTCCCTTCTGTCACTCGGAATGGATAATCATTTTTTTAGCCACTAATCTGATGCCTGCATGCTGCTGATAGTCATATGGATCTAAGGAGAGGAATGCATCCACAAAGGTCCCTGGTTTTAACAATGATTCAAGTTCAGCAGCATCAAATTTATCAAACACGAGCTTTTGGATGTTGCTGGACGCTTCTTTCTGGTACATCTCAGTAGCGTATTGAGCAACATCTCCGAATACTACAGTAGGTATGCTGTAACAGAGGGGGACAAAACATAATTAGTCTGGTGTATTTCCAATGGAACAATACATGTAAGAACAACACCACTCTTAATTCAGGTTGATGCTACATTTCCACATAACCAAACCATTAATGTTTCATTTGCTTGCCCTTGATGATGTACATGTCGAAAAGAGATTTCAGTATAGCAACTTCCATCTTTATCCTCAAAAATACTACAAACTTCTGTTCTGTTATCATATTTGCACTCAGTGCCAGATGAATCATGAAATTGGAAATCATCTAAAAGATAATAGTTAACAAAACAATAAAAATAATCTACAAAATGAAAATCAATATGTATCGAAAAATGAATGTCCGATTTCTAGGGTGGCAATTCCGTTTTCCCTTTCACTATGAGATTTTTTACACCTAAGACAAAAATTAATAGGTATCACAAAACAGATTAATCCTAAGCTGAAAGAACTCATCTATTTCCTGCCAGGGAGAAAAATATGATAATTAAAACAAGAAAAACCTTATATAGGACGGTCTTAATGGGACCATCCACTAAATACACGGTCCGTGTCTCTTATGATTGATCCATTTCAAAATGAGTGTATATGTGTAAAAATATTATTGGATGGGCGCACGGATGATGTGGCATGCCGGTCCTACATAAGTTTCTCTCTTAAAAGCAAAACAATGCAAGGAAAACTTACTGCAATCTCGCTGTGGGATAATTGAAGAAACCATTTTTTCTGCTCACAACATGCGTCCATTCAGAGCTGCTACCAGAATCTTCAACCAATTTCTTTGCAGCAACATCACATGCATCAAGAATCGTGCATAGACTTTGAGATGTGTCAACCACAAAGCTCAACCGTGGCCGGCCAGCCTGATCAGCAAACTTCGTGCTTATTCCAAATCGTACTCTCAAATGGGAACAACAAAGCTGCAAAACGACATCTTTGTGCAATAATTTAACCTTTTGAATTTGACTCCCAGGAAACAATGGGACAACACCTGCACTGATGGAGGGGATGGAAACTTCGTCAGGCTCTAGAAATCCAGCATAGCCACTGGAACCCTCAGATGCAGAAGCTGTGGAACACATCTCAGTAGAACCTGGCTCAGATTTTTCTTCCATGGTGACATCTGGTTGAGGGGATTGTGTTTCCATCTGATTGCTGAGTTGGCTCATATCAAAAGGATCGGGTCGATCACCATTAGATACAGCCAGAACAGAGTCTGCCTCCCCGGTTCCTTGAGTCACAAGAGATAATATGGGATGGTTTTCTTCAGTTCCTTGATCTGTGGGAGAGACATTTGAAACATCTTCAAACTTAAACCTTGAAGAGGGAGTACGGATGTTTTGGCTTGTCCCCTCTGGAGAAGATTTACCATTACTACGACTTCTTGTAGTCGCATTTGGGGAAACCCAACTGTTCGCAGTGAATATGTCTGGGAGGCTTGATTCCTGTGAATATGGCAATTTCAGATTAATTGTTGCAAAAGAATCATCGGATGGCAAATTGAGTCGATGCTTAATATTAAAATTATGTTAAACAGGGATATTATGGCATCTGAAAACTTGCAATGTCTATCATTCAATTAGAAGTCAGATCTCTCTGCTTTTCAAACTAGGGAATTACCAAAAACAAAACCGTTGCACAATACTTAAGAACTTCAAGATTCATCCTAACATCATCTAAGCTCCTGCAAGATTATTACAAAAAGTATTATTTGCTGAAAAAGGGCGGGAAAGCAAGCAAAAAACTCCTTGCAGTCTCTAAAAATACCTATGAGTCTGGTGTCCAAGCCCAAAATAGGTTGCAAGAGAGGCCATCTGCACAGGTATTAACAAATCAGCATCCAGAAGGACCAGAAATAAATAACAATAATGTATGTAAAATAAGAACCATTAAGCCAAACAGTAAATTGCACACAAGTAAGAGATTCATCATCTCTTGTTTTGTTAACAAATGTGGCAGTTGAAGAATCGTGATTGCATGATTCTTTATAGGTCAAACTTACCTGCAATGTTCACAGGTTACTCAAAACCAAATAGCAATTTCTCAAAACTTATCGGATGAGGCTCACACTTCATTGATTACACAACGAAAGCATCAAGTCTTTTACATGCTCTAATCTAAACAAGGGTCCAAAAATGATTCTGGAATTCAAAGTGCATAAAATATGTTTGGCTGAAAAAATAATGAGGGGGAGGAAAGCAATTTCTTATGTTTGGCAAAAAATAAAAAATAAATAAATAATGAAAGAAGAAGGGTGCACTGCCATTCCAAACGCAACAAAAGATATTTCTTTCAAAAAAATATGCAGAAGGAACGCGGCCACACCTTACAACTTAACACATGGTTATAACAATCAAAATTGATAATAAATGAATTTCTCTTTCTTCAATCTCGTAGGAAACCATTCAATTAAAAGTTTAATTCTCTTCTTTTCTTCCCTTATCCCTCCCAACTATAGAGAAACATGAAACCTACTACCCTTCTTTCTTTTTTTCTTCCTTTTTGCCCATCCAAACATAGGTATGTTTGTAACTGCGTGCTGTGCTTCTACCTAAATTTGAAAGCACGATAGCTAAAGTGTTTCGACTCACTTTTACTTGACAGCTAGTGACACCAGTCCGCAGCAATTGTGGATTAAAAACTACAGCACTTAATAATAAAAGAAAATCACACAACCAAAACAATTAAAACAACCACACATGCTTAAATCTTAGGCAGGTATGGAAGAAATATAACATAATAAAAGATAATTACTTTCATGTCACCAGCTCTCCTTCCAAATCTCTGAGTCAACAATGCCAAAGAGTCAATAGTTCCCTTTGGCTCCGGCGCCGGCCGTCTGATCTGCGCAAACGCCTCTCTTATTCTCGCACAATCAAACCTTAGTATATTATGACCCGCCCAAATCCTCCCTATATTAAAGAACCAAAAATAATTATAATTAAAATTCCTCATCGAACAGAACAAATATTAAGAAATTGAAAGAAAAATTAGAAAATTATATAGACCCTGGAGAATGTCGAAGACTGTATCGGCGATTTCGGCGAAAGTAGGGGCCGAAACGACGGCGTCTGGAGTGATGCCGTTGCATCGTACGGAGAGAGAGGAAATGAGCGACGGGTCGGCGGGTCGGACCAGAGTGGAGTAGCTGTGGATCTCCTCCAGCTTTTTAGGACAAACTAAAATGGATCCGAATTCTAAAATGGCGAAGCGCTGACCGGGTCGGGTCGGAATCGTTGTTTCTACGTCGAAGAAGGCGATTTCGGATCTGTCTAGGGTCCGTCCCATCGTTTAGTTAACGAATGATTTTGATTTTGATTTTTAATTTTCAATTTTTTTTTATTATTGAAGTGTTGTTTATTTATCGTTGTTGGGAAATTGGAAAATGGCGGCGCCGATTTAGTTGGATATTTATAGGGGACATTTTGGGGTTTTTATAATAATTTTGCTTTTGATTGGATTGCTTGTTGAATAGGTTTCCGTATTCTGTTGCCGTCACGCATGCTAATTTTCTTGTCAAAAAGTAAACCTTAAATAATAAATAAATAAATAATCAAAAAAACTATTTATCGTATTTCCAAAAAATAAATATTAAAGAGGAATCCTAGATGTGGTTAAATATAAAATTGAAAGTTGCATGTTGCTATATATTTACTTTTTTTTTTATCCTCGAATATGGTGCTCTTCAATAATCCTAAATTTTGTAAGTTTTTAAAATGGGTAGACGTCTCGATTGGGTCTCGTCTTGGATTCTCCCAACCGATTTTTCGAATCAAGATAAAAAAAAATATTTGATTTAGGGTTCGGGATTTTCTAAACTAAAATTTGAGATATGAGATGATTTTTTATTCTCATCTCGCGATTTGAGATTTTCTATCCCCTAATATTAATTATAAATAATATATATCATATTACACAATTAAAAATTAAATTTTCTTTAGATATGAAATATAATTTTATGCTAAATTTTAAAACCAACGATCGTCACAAGAGCACATTTGACCGAGAGTTCCATCATACAAAATATAAGTCCATTTAATTTATTGCGTGTGTTGCCCATATCTAGGGTTTATTCCAATCTTATCGGAATAAAGTTGGAAATATTCAGTGTTAAAAAATTATAAAAATGATAAATGAGTTTAAATGTATCATTTGTGTTATATGGGCTACGAGAAGAGGGGAACATGCTGCCAAGAAATTGGACACATTACAAAGAAATAGAAACCCTAGGCAACAAGTAAAATTTAGAATGTACACTAGGAATGGAATTATTCCTTGCATTGATGTACAAGTACAACCAAAGCTGTAATTTAAAATGTTTAAGCAATATCTTAGCTACCCATTAGGGTTTCCTCCTCCCAGATCTAAATGAGAATCGTTTCTGGCTTAACAGAATATGCCTAGCATATTGAAAATTTTAGCTTTTCATTTGGCTTTCTTTTGAAGAGTTAAACATAATCACTCTAAAGCACTTGCCTTGCTGAAAAGCATTTGGAATTGGTCATTATTTCTATGTGAAATGATGATGGTTAAAAGTGTGGGCCCATAGCACAAAGGCTTGACATTTATATGTATTGATGTTGATTTTTCATCCCGATAAAGTTTGAATATCGAAGAAGGGTAAAATTTGGTTTTGTACTTGGACAATGGAATTATGAGAGCCCAGAGAGGCTAAAGCCAAATGAAGGATCCTAGTCCATTATGTGGATGAATTTTCCTTAGGGAAAAACCTACTATTGATTAAGCAAGTAGGTATTCCGACTCGACCTGAGGAGGAAGTTTCAGGTTTGACAGCATTTAAATATTTTTGGAAGCCGACCTCATCCGGTTGACAATGATGATCAACCGTCTAATGCCAACGACAATACAAAGGAATGATCACTAGTAACTGAAATTAGTTTAGAATTCAGATCATTAACAAAGAAGCAATTTATCTTGCTACCAGTCCTATTCCTCTATGCTTGAAAATGGCAGTGATATGTCTGGCTTGTAGCCTTCTAGCATAGTTTGCATGGTGACGTCACCTAGCATCTTATAAATTAAAGATGTATGTTTGTGGGTATTGTCACCAACCACAAAATCATGAACAACACCATTAATTTGGACCCAACTTCGACCTGGAGGCTTTCTCACACCCATCTCAATCATCTTCTGTCTCACAGCAGAAACATCCTGCCACCTTTTAGCAGTAGCATAAACATTAGCCAAGAGTACAAGATAGCCTGCAGCTTGGTCAGGGTCAAGCTAACCACCAATTTCTGAGCAACTTGAGTGGCAAGGTCAGCATTGTTATGAAATTCTGCAACCAAGAAGGAGAGAACCCCAGACAGCATCATTTGGTTTCATGGGCATATTCTGAATAAGAGTGCAAGCTTCATCCAAGAACCCAGCACGACTCAAGAGATCTGCCATGCACCCATAGTGCTCAATTCTTGGTTTCATTCCCCAATTTTGATTCATGCACTCAAAAAATTTGCGCCCCTCATCGACAAAGCCACCATGGCTACAAGCACTCAGAACTCCTAATAAGGTTATCTCATCGGGTCTTGCTTCATTTGCTCCCAAGCTCTGCATCCATTCAAAGAAAACAAGTGCTTCTTGTGCGTAGCCCTGTTTTGCAAATCCAGTAATCATGCTTGTCCAAGAAACAGTACTTCTCCTCTGCATCTTTTTAAACACTTCATAAGCTTCTTCAATCTCACCACAACTAGCATACATATGAATAAGTGCATTGTTCAAGGAAACTAAAACTGGCTCTCTTCCAATAAAAAACTTCTCTTCAACATACGAGTGTATCCACTTTCCTAACTTCAAATCCCCCAATTCAGCACAAGCTGATAACGCAGGCACCAATGCAACTTGATCCAATCCCACACCGGCTCTTCTCATCTTATTAAACAAAAATAACGCTTGCTTACTCTTCCCATTCTGAGCACACCCCGAAATCACAGTCGTCCATGAAACAACATTCCTCTGTGGCATCTCATCAAAAACCCTCAGTGCTCCATCGATATCTCCACACTTAATATACCCTTAAGCAACGAGTTCCAACTCACAACATTTCTCACCGGCATATCATCAAACAAACGCCGGGCATACCCGACACCACCCTCTCTCCCCCTCTCATCGCATACAAATTCACCAAAATTGTGCATATAAACACATTTGAACAATATCCATTTGCCAAAACTCTCCCATGAACCTGCTCCCCCTCTTTGAACAAACCAAATCTCGCACATGCACTCAAAAGAAACGAATACGTGTACTCATCAGGCACGGCCTCTTTATCCACCATCTGCTTGAATAACTTAACTGATTTTTGGCGATTGGCTCCTAGCGTGGCCTCTAATCATTTGGTTCCATACAGTAGTACTTGGGTTTTCAATTTTTTCAAAAACCTTATTGGCGTTTATGAGATTATCAGATGTTACGTAGAAAGATAAGAGCTTTACGAGGATATAGTTTTTATGGGAAAAGCCGTTAATGGTTATTTGAGAGTGAATCTGGGAGAGTGTTTTAACGTTGTGGCTGATTCGTAATAGAGAGAAAATGTGTTGCATTAGAGTTTTGGAGCTCGTTGCTGCCGGATTGGCAAGAATTAGTTCACCAACTAACATTTAAGCAGTGGCCGCTGAAAGACAAGTCGCAAGAGTCGAGGGTAATTTTCAATCAACACTTTGCAAGAGAACAATAATAGGTGGTTCACTTTATTATGTACTAGCAGAGGTGTCGTACGGATTAAACATTTATGTATTTATTTTAGAGTAATGATATACTCACTCACACTATCACTTACACTTGTCCCAACCCTCTCACTGTAGCTGTTGGGATAATGTGAGTTGAGTGAGAGTGTGAGTGAGTTTATCATTTTTGTTTTCATAAGAGGTAATAAATAATTTTTGGTGCAACAGAAGTACGAGTAATGTGATATCATCAACAAATTAATAAATGACATGTATGATTTAATATTAATGTTTTGAGTTGTTTTTTAATATTTTAGCACGCGTGACAATTGATTATTGGATTGTTACACGGATGACGTCTCGCAGAGAAGATATCAAATGAAAGTCCGAAAGTTTATTTTACCCATATTTTATAATTTATTCTGAAAAGACGAATCTGCCCAATAAATTTAAAGACGAATTAACCATTTTCAAAGTCAACCTCATTTTTACACGTCGAGCCTCAAAAGAAGTGAAAATTATATTATGTGTCGGGTGTATATGCCATATCTCTCACAGCAGCCGGGCCCCACACAGTCACATGATATATCACCTCCAAAAGAAAAATTTCTAGTCTCTTCCTTGGAAGGAGATGATTTAAAATGAATCGTGATTTAAATTTTTTTTAAAAATTATTATTTAGTTGAATGTAGGGAATGAAAAGAGTAGAGTTCTTGAGTTATTGATATTTAGTCGGCCTAAATTGATGTGTTGATGATGAAATATAATTTAGAAAAAAATAACATTATATGTGAAATTGAAATTGTACTTTATGGACTTTATATTTTGGGGAAATTATTGAATCATTCCCAAAGCCCACAGCGAGGAAGCCTCGTACGCTAGACTATTTTTTTTCCACTTAAATAACTTAGTTAACTTTGCCCACAATAATTGAAATTATTTTCTTTCCCACGTGCAGTTTCGATTTTGCTCATTTTCGACTTGATAAAGTGAAAAAGTGTGCAAATTATCCATTTAATTTAGGAAAAATTATTTATTTCCATCCGATAAAAGTAGAAAAATGAATACATTTAAAACTGCAGTGGAAAAGAAAATGATTTCAAAGTTTTGTGATAAATTGATAATATTACATTATAAATATTTTTTTAAAATAAAATAAAATTATGAAATAGTAATCTCTATTTCATTTTATTTTATTATAAATCATCAGACACATCAAATCATAATCGAATCACACCATATCAAGTTAAAATATATCAATTTAAATAATGTCAAATCATATGAAATTATTTGATCCATAACAAACTCATTCAATTTACATCAATTTAAAACAAATCAATCATGCACGTCAAATCACATAGGATAATTCCATTTGTATTGAATCCAAGCCATATCATATCAAGTCGGACCATATACATCCAAGGAATCTAACTTATATCAAATAAAATCATAGCACATCATACCACATACAAAAGAAATCAAATCAGATTACAAACATAAGACATATATGGTCTATACATAATAGAAAAACTTACTTAGACGATCAATACTATGTAGCTGCAGTCACCGACATCTAAACCTTTTGCTTCAATACCAAATCTGTAGCATCCTACTGGAGGCAGGATGCTACCGGCAGGAGATAAGAATAACCCATCTCTCTAAGCCTCAATTCTAATTAAAAACGGACACGACACACCTTAAAATTGGACAACCTGAAATTAGGGATGGTAGTGGGTAGAGTTTGATGCGGGTTTTCCATTACCAAACATACACCTGCATATGTAAATAAATTACCCATCTCCCTAAGCCTCAATTCTAATTATATACTTTTTATGTCTAATTAGTGTAGGAAACGCTTTCCTTGCGCAGCGGAAACGGTTTAGGCACACGGATCAGACTTGAAATTTTTTTATGCCCTTCTCCTTTAATTGCCGAATGGAACCAGCAGTACCACTGAAGTTTTGCTACTGTTTTGAGCAAAATTTCAGCCCCGAAACAGCCCCCGAACAGCCCTCGAACAGCAGCACAAAAATGGACTGTTTTAGCACCGAAATGCGCCCAACACACTCATGAACAACCCCTGGAATTGCGTGGACAGTGACTGTGTATTGGTTCTGATTTTTCATTTGAAAACAGCCCAAACATAGCCATAAAACGCCACTATATGTTCCCCAAAAATCTGGATCAAATGAAACCAAACCGGGTTCTGTTTTACCAAGCAAAGGGGTGACAGTGAGCAATATGTAGCCTCACTGCCGTGAAAAGAAAATAAAATGAAGATGAAGAAAATTTTGACACCACAAAGTCTTCCGAGCTATGTCTCGTTACCAATGGAAACTTGTGTGGGCAAGACTCACAAAAATAATCCATAAACTATTAGTGATTAAGTCACACAACAATTTTTGTTTTGGATTTTTGTTTTCTCGTGTTCTTCTTTTTATTTCTCAAAAATTGAGAGGATTTGGAAGAAGATCAAAAGGTGGCTGGGGGTTAGAAATGAAAGGCTCTATAAAAGAAAAATCATATTTTCCTTTTTATACTTAGGGTTAAATTTTACAAAATAAAACAAACCCTTTTCCCTTCCTACAAGCCAAAATTCGGCCAAGCACATGCGTAAATAAAATTTTTTGTAACATCAATATTTACTTTCCTTAATAGAAAAGATGTTACAAAACAAAAGGTTAAATGCCTATTTAAAAATTGTAACTTCTAAATTAAATCCAAAGGTTTCCAAAACCCAATTTGGAAATTACTATCTTAATCTTTTCATTTAATTATATCTAATAATTAAATCACATGTGTTTAAATATCATATATTTAATAAAACCATATATTAACTTTTAATATAATGTTTCAAGTGTGACATAATAATATTATTAATCATATGAATAATATTTATACCTTTGTGAGTATATAATTGGACTATCCAACTATATACTAAATCCGCTATAGTAAATCGAGCTAGCACGAGGACCAAATGGACCTACGGTTCTGAGCTCCAATAATCTCGAAATATTAATTAAGCTCTTAATTAAAAATTCCGAGTTATTAACTCCGGGTTATTCCACAAAAAACCCGAAGTTGCACTCTCGTTGCCGTAGATGATATATTAAGCCGAACCAAGTCGGTGTCCATCGATATAGTCACTACATATAGATTAACCTTTCACGAGTATCTCGTAATTAGAGTCGGGTCATAATGTTGTTATACCCCTTTAATTATTTTTACCTTAATACCATTGATTCTCTAATGAACGATTTATTCATAACGATTATGAATTTTAATCTTTCTATTCGTAATAAAAAGACTTGAGCGCTCTAACCATTCAAGTACCGAATCAACCCTTAAGAAAGATACTCATCTACTTCTCGCAAGAAGGAGTGAACTCCATGTCTATGTAAAACGTTCCCAGCTACACAACAGACCATGCCCCCAAAGTACGTAAATATTGGTCGGGACTGCTACACCAACCTCACTTTTGTAAATCAAAGGACATAGCCTGCCATGCAGGAGTTCGTAGTACACTCAGGATTAAGATCAATCTATATATGACTATCTAGTTGATTGAAATGACTTTCTTTGTTTAACGGATGTTATAAGAATGTCATTTCCATCTGGGTTCAGTCCTAAATGATCACATCACACAGGTGCCTTCATTCTCATGTCTTTACATGGACGATCCCGGATCAAGGTCGTCATACAATATAGAATGAACCGCAGCTATAGATAAACCACAAACAAAGTACCCGCTTTGTTTGCTATCTATGGACTATTTAAGATTACTAACTTCAGACTTAATCATCATATTATGTATGACACCCATACACTAAATCTGAAGGTACATAAGTAATCTAGGGTATTCAAGATAATTTATAATATGCGAATATTAAAGAAACACTTTGATAAATAAATAATGCATCATTTTATTTCAAAACACATAAAGTCATTTACATTACACGTAGCTCTAGGGCATACATCCCAACAATCTCCCACTTGCACTAGAGCAAATGGGACATGTCACATAATCCTAGACTATCTAGGTGACCTTTAAACACTTTAGCCGACAAGGTCTTTATAAACGGATCAGCCAGGTTCTCTACAGATGCAATCCTTGTGACGATAACGTCTCCCCTCTACACTATCTCCCTGATGAAATGATATTTCCTCTCCATATGATTTCCCCTCTTGTTGCTTCTTGGTTCTTTGGAGTTTGCCACTGCACCACTATTATGGCAATAAAGTGTGAGCGGTCTATCCATACCTGGAATAACTTCCAGATCTCCCAAGAATTTACGGAGCTAGACTGCTTCCTTAGTTGTTTCACAAGCTGCTACATATTCAGCCTCTATGGTGGAGTCAGCAATGCAAGATTACTTTATACTCCGCCATACTATAGCCCCACCACCTAGGGTAAACACTGATCCAGATGTTGATTTCCTAGAATCGACATCTGTCTAAAAATCAGAGTCTGTATATCCCTTTAGGTTCATATCCTCACCGGAATACACAAGCATATAATCTCTCGTTCTCTTAAGATACTTGAGAATGTGTTTCACAGCCACCCATTGATCCAATCATGGGTGCGACTGAAACCTACTGACTATTCCTTCTGCAAAATAGATGTCCGGTCTCGTGCATAACATAGCATACATAAGACTACCAACTACTAAGGCATATGAGATATGTCTCATTTCCTCAACATCTTGAGGTGTCTTAGGAGACTGTTCATTTGACAAATGAATTCTATGCCAATAAGACATATTGCCTTTATTGGTATTCTGCATCCCAAATCGCACAAGGATATTGTCGATATAGGATGCCTAAGACATAACTAACAGTCATTTCTTGGAATCCCGAAGTATCTGAATCACAAGAACATAACTGGCCTCTCCCAAATCTTTCATTTGGAATTGGTTAGCTAGCCAAGTTTTCACGTCCGATAATATCTTTTCATCATTCCCATTGAGTAAAATATCATCGACATATAAAAAAAGAAAAACCACCTTGCCATCAATGACGACGTTTGTATATATAAGGCTCATCAAAATTCTGCTCAAAATAATAAGACTTGATCTGTGGTATCAAATCTTATATTCCAAGATCGAGATGCCTGATTAAGTCCATAAATGGACCTTTGCAGCATGCAAACTTTTTCTATTGACCTTGGGCTATGAACCCTCTGGTTGTATATAAGATACTATCATCAAGATTGCCATTCAAGAATGCAGTCTTGACGTCCATTTTCTAAATTTCATAGTCATAATATGCGGCAATGGATAGAAGAGCGTGGATGGATTTGAGCATGGCTACTGGCGAGAAAGTTTCCTTATAATCAATTCCCTCTTTCTGGGTATAACCATTGGCCACTAGCCTAGCCTTGAAGGTCTGTACCTTCCCATATGCTCCCATCTTCCTCTTGTAAATCCACTTGCAACCTATGGGTTTCACCCTATCAGGTTGGTCTACAAGTTCCCAAACTGAGCTGGAGTACATAGACTTCATCTCTAGGTTCATGACTTTGAGCCAGTCCTCTTTGTCAGAATCATCCATTGCACTATGATAGGTCAATGGATCATCTATACCATCGCTGGATGCGACAACTTGTGCCTCTCCAACCCCAAGGTAGCGATCAAGTTGTCGTACAACCATCCCACTACGCCTAGGTGGTAGATCATTCTGATGAGCTTGTATCTGACGCTCAGATGTCGAAGGTGCTATGTATTTGTCAACTGTCGTTGATGATGGTGTGCTGATCGAACCAGCAAGTAACTCCTCGAGTAT
This sequence comes from Zanthoxylum bungeanum, assembly GCA_019454045.1. Lineage (NCBI taxonomy): Eukaryota > Viridiplantae > Streptophyta > Magnoliopsida > Sapindales > Rutaceae > Zanthoxylum > Zanthoxylum bungeanum. The sequence goes on along the minus strand of SKCR01038496.1, from coordinate 1,116 downwards.
CACTTTACTTCGAGGTTTGAACTCATCATATAATCCTCTTCTAGAAACGTAACGTTTATAATAAAACATTTTGTTATCATCAGGACTATAAAGAATCCACCATAGTCTCATTAGGATAAGCCTACAAATAGGCACACCTGAGAATGTGGTTCCAACTTTGTAGTCTTATTTTTCAGCAAATGTGCTGGACACCCCCATATGCGGAAATATCGTAAACTAGTTTTACGACCATTCCACAACTCTAAAGGGGTCTTAGGAACAGATAGATGGAACTACATTAAAGATATTGTAGGCACTGCATTTTTACGCATAAAACCCTATGATGAGTCTTATTTGGAGACAACTACCTTTTAAGTCACGGAATGCCGCGCGGGAAACGGATATCGGAAGGGGAAATTCAGAATAAGCAAGCTCACTGTCTTCGTTGGTGCTGCGTTCGTTACTTCGTTCGAACGGGAAACAGATTGCGGGCGTTCGTGTAGCGTTCGAGGGAGCGTTGAACGGTGTCGGTAATTCTGGTTTTGCTGCTAGCCTCACACCCAGCCCATTTAGCTCCCCAAAGCCCATAAAACACATCCCAAATTAAATAATTAAATATCAAATTAAATATTAAACATTAAATAAAACATTAAATCATTTACCAATTAAAATAAACAATTACCAACTTAAACTAAAACCATGCCTAATTAAACAAATCACATACTAAATCAAAAGATAATCTACCAAATTAAAATCAATCTTAACCAATTAAAGCCAATCATATATTTGACTTCCTAATCTAATAAGATACTTACCAATATAAAATATTTGTATTCCTAAACCAACACAAACTAAATATTACAACTTCCTAAAGTAAAAATATTTTGTCCCCCCCTCAATCCTTTGATTTCCTTGTTTAAAAACTAAATCATATCCTAATTTAATGCACAAATCCCTTCCCTTGTAAACCCTAGCCATTCTCTATATAACAAACCCCTAACAAAGCCATCCGGTCCTTGACACAACACAATTCACACCCAAGCTCTCTCGAAATTTCTCTAAACTCTCTCTACACACCCAAACTCATCCAAGAGAAAACACTTCATACACACACAAAAGAAAACAAAGAAACCACCA
>SKCR01038495.1:0-88028 GCA_019454045.1 Zanthoxylum bungeanum | reverse complement strand
AATAATTATGAAAAAATATATCATTTAATTATTCAAATATTTAACATTGAGATATCTAAATAATTAATTAATATAATTATTATCATTTATGTATTTTTATTTACATTAAATAACAAATACATATACTAATGGCATGTGTCCAAGTTCATTTGACAATTAATTAATATGTATCAAATCAAATTTTGTATCAAATACAAATACACATTAATTATTAATTGACTAAAATTCCCAAAAGCATGTGTTTTCATTTAACCGATTAAACGATTTGAATTAACTCATTTAATCCGATGAAGTATTATGAATAATTGTATTATTCATAACGCGTTGCCCAAGTGCCCAACGAGCACACTTTATATTGTGAGACTCTCTAAGTTTAGGTTTATTCGTCATGAAATCCAATTTCGTGTCCATAATTCACCCACTCATTAATTATGATGACCACAGATAATCTCGCTAAACTATGCAAGTTGAGGTCATTGCATACGTATAATCCCTCCGTCACAGGCTATCCATATTATACCTGGGATATAGAGAAGAATGTCAAATCATTATGGTATAATATAGTCGACTTTCAAATTTACGATCTCTAAATAACACTCGTAACTGATTTCTGAAGTTATACCCCGACCATCGATTTACTAGCTCGCAAACACACGTATGATACCTATGCCCTGTACACAGGATTGACAGATTCTATCTTGATATGCACTGGATATCATGAGTATTAGTCCACATCCAACGAACAGGCGGAGGTCCGATCTAAATAGATCGGTGACGTGACTGTCATCAAAGTATGGAGGATAACTCATATATCCACAGTGGTATCTCAAGTCGAATGACCACTATGCTCGCTCAACTCGAGAAGATTCCTATTGACATTGGTGTACCATCTATTAGGAAATCTTCAGTGAGTCTTTCAGTGTTTATCAAATAAATACCTATATGTCTATATGAGTCTCCCAAGACTCATGGTTCATTGGGATAAACCATCGGACCAAGTCATAATATACGATATGTACTGGTCTCAGCTAATTTTACTAACTGACCCGTGTTAGTAAATCTTGACCAGGAACTTTATTTAAGGATATACAACTTATAGTGATGTTTCCCAATGTCAATTACAAACTACGTTGTAACTGCGCATTATATTGTAAATCCTAGGGCCTTTGTCTAATATACACGTATCACTAAATCAGATTTAGTTTCAATCTAATAATAATTAGATATCTAATCGTAATTAGATATCTAATCGTAATTAGATATCTAATCGTAATTAGATCGAATATGTATATAAAAGGCAAGAGGTGCTACCATTAAGTAAGTAATATTATCAAAAAAAAGCATTGATCGTATTCATGAATCAGACATAAATACAATCCGGATTGGCACTCCGAACACCGACCCTAACAACTCTAAGGTTCAAAATTCCAACATTATAACAAAATAACCATTTCATATAACCACAACAAACTTCCAACATAGTGCACAATCAACCTCCATTAACCAAACACTCCACCAAGAAATCTCTTCCATTGTTGAAAATCATAGTCCATTCTTACCCCACGAATTTTATTCACCAAAGCACAATGACCATAAAACACATCAAAGATTAATATTTCTTATCACATGAATCATTAATTACAAAATACTTATGAAATCCATCACATCCTAAACATACTCTGTTGAGAGACAACAATTTGGAAAATATTGATGGGGAACATATAATACACCTATGATGGAAATATTTTTGGAGGGGTTAGAGGAAGTCATTAAACATCCAAATGCATGTGATTACCTAGTAATCAATGCATCCAAATGCATGTGATTACATAGTAATAAAGGTTTGCTTCCAAATGCATGTGAGTTAATAGGAAGCCATGCATATGATGTTATAGTTAATTGATTTCTCTCCTATAAGTAAGAGCATTTGCTTATTGAGTTAAGCAATCAATTAAGTTTGATTAAGAGCATCTCTACAAGAAAAAAATATTCAATTGTGTTGTGGTTAACTTAGGTTTATTTCAATTTATTTGTGAATAAATCTAGGACTAGTAATACATGTATGGTTAGATCCTAAAAAGACTAATATGAAAAAATATTAGGATTAATGATTCCTAACATTGGTATCAGTAGCTTAAATACATGTATTCTAGTTAGATTACACAAAAATGATGATCATATATAAAAATGAAGAAAATGTAGAAAATGCTTTCTGTTTACAAAAATGATTTTCATCCAATTTTGGGCAGTAATAACTCAATGTATAAAATTGATAATGGTATGTTCTAAGATGTTTTAAAAAATAGGACATGAGATATTCAATTTGGTATATCATTTACTTAATTTGGATTAAAATTGAGAGAGATATGGACCCTATAAGTTGGCTAATCGAACCTATTTTTACCCAGAAAAACACTCCCATAATGTAAAAACGACATGTCATCCGCTCATTAGGAAATAGAAAGACATATCATCCGTTTATTGTAGACAAGTCATACGTGTAGAGCTTATTCAGACAACATGTAGTTCGTAAGCCTTTGTATAACATAATAGACATGTTGTACGGTCACAGAACTCGCAGACAACATGTCATCTGTGCGTGTGACTTGGTTGACCTTGTCCGGCACGTAAGAGCACGTGAGGGCGAGTGGATGCTCATGGCCGACATATAGTGGTACATAGAGGCGTGTGTGTCACTCCTATTGATGTGTGGTGGCGCATGGAGATTCATGTCAGCCCGTGTGAGTCATGTATGTATCGATTTTATTATGTAATTCTTATCCGTCATGATTGAATGTCTAATCCTTTTTCTAATCAGCCATGATAAATTTATTCTATCATATAACTTTGTATATATGTAATTTAATGAATATCTTTGTGATGTTTATTTTAATCCAATGTAACTTTTTGTTTTTCATTGTGCATATTCTTTTTTTCCTTGTATTTGTTATAGGAAGATCATGTAGATCGTTCAAAGAACTGCAAAAAGCGTTATGACATCCGTACACGGTGAAAGATTAAATGACATATTAGAAATGGATAAGTATCGGATGAGTGAAGACAATGATATGATTTCGTATATAATCACTTTTAATAACATGTTACAAGAGTCAATATGGGAAGGTAATTGGATAGGACAACCAAATAGATTCAGAATGCTACGAAACACTCTTCCTGTAATATGAAAAAAATGACTTACTGATATTTGGAAACTCATACCGAAGAACTACCTGCTCAGTATAATATAGTTATTGAGAGGTTGGCAATTAAGTATCTCAGAAATAAAGCAAAAGATATGATTTTTCCTTTGATGTCTCGAAATAGTTGCAAAGATCCTAGATTTTCTATAGGATTCCCATGGTTGTCCAAGATCAATTATAAGTTACCCCAAGAATTTAAGGATTCTCATCCTAAGATATTTTCTTGGGACTCTAGGAACGAAAAAATTCTAAGTGTTACATATTAGTTTTTCCTATAACAAAACTATGTTAATGTTCATATGTGTAATTATTCATTATTTCATGGCATGTAAATATTACTTTTATTTTTTATGGATGTTTTATGTTGAATTTAATTTATGTAATTAAATTAAGAAGTGTTATGTATTGTCACATGTTTACATTCCAAAAATCTATGTAAATTATTTTTATAAAATAATTTTACATGATTGATTATAATATTTTTACATTGGATAATTGGATGATGATTGGACACATAATGGCCTTTTGACTCATGATAAAATAAGGCAAAAGTATTAACAATTGTGGATGAATGTCTATAGAAACTTTTTGTTTTTTTATATGGCTTCCGCAATAAAGTACATTATCACTGAACTCAACAAGGGTGAGAAACTGAATGGCGATAATGATGAAATTTAAAGCAGCCAATATGTGCTAGAATAACAAGAGTTTCTCGAAACCCAAAAAATGAGCATGGATGAACCTGAACAGGCACTATAGGCCAACACAGATGAGACCGAGAGGCCTATGAGGCCTGGAAGAAAAAGAACATCATTGCTCACATTATGTTGCTAAGTAGTATGAATAATGTCCTTATGGAAGAGTTCGGGAAATATGACATGGCTAAAGACATGTGTTCCATACTAGTTGAAAGGTTTGGTAGTACATAAATAACTAAACTAAGGTCACTCACAATCAAGTTTGACACATACAAGAAACACCCTGAGTTCACTATATCAAAACACTTGAGGCAAATGTCAAACATGATTACTGAACTGGTAGATGTTGGTCATGTTCTTACAGATAAACAACAAGTTCAAGTATTCATACGTTCTCTTCTAAATAGCTGGGAGCATATGAAGATGCACCCATAATGAGAGCATCAAAACTTTTAATGATGCTAAATGCCACCTTGAATTAGAAAGCGACCGACTCTCGACCATTAAGTCAAATATTGAAGTGTATATGACAGAAACCAGCAAACCTGAGGGTTTCAAGAAGAATAGAAAATTTCATGGTGGTGGGTTCTAGTTCGAAAAAGAACAATATTCTTCCAAGCCAATAAAGAAACAAAAAATTAACCAACATGGGAAAGGAAAACGTCCTACCAAAAAGAAAAACATGGAAAAGGTTAAATGTTATAACTGTAGCTAGAAATGTCATTTTGCTCGTGATTGCACTGAGCCTAAAAAATGAATATTTTTAGTACAGGTTTAAATAAAATACGCATTTCAAGTTTGATCTTTCTTACTGAATCTAATCATTTGTGGACCGTAGACTCAGGAGCCACAAACTATATAGCGAATGATAAAGATGCCTTTGTGGAATTTCGACAAATTTCACCTGAGGAGAAATGGATATACATTGACAACAACTCACAAGTTGAAGTCAAAGGAATAGATACATGCCAGTTAGTCATGCATGGCAGAAAAACTTTACTCCTACATGATATATTGTGTCCTCCATAAATTCGTCAAAATTTAGTTTCTATGTTTGTTTTGGTTAATTTAGTTTTCAATTTGAACTTCCATAAATTTGGTATTGATTTGTTCTTAGGTACAATACACTATAGTTCTGGTTAGTTTCTAAATGGTTTTATTATATTAAATATTGAATGTTTCAATCGCAATTCCAGTTTTTTCATTTGTTACTTCATTCGTCAGTAATGATAATGATGTAAATGTGTGACATGCTAGACTTGGCCATATTGGCCAACAAAGAATGATCAGATTAGCCAAAGAAGGCTTTCTAGGAAACATAGAGAAGGTAGATTTGTCAACCTGTGAATATTGTTTGGCTAGAAAAACTGCGATAAAATCATTTGGAAAAGGAACTAGAGCATAATATCCATTACAATTAATCCATTCAGATATATGTGGTCCAATGAATGTCATAGCAATACATAGAGCATATTTTTTCATCACATCCATGGATGATTTTACACGCTTTAGTTATGTCTATTTGATTACTCATAAATCTGAAGCATTAGAATATTTTAAGAAATTTTTGAATTTAATTGAAAATCAATTAGACAAGAAAATTAAAGCATTACGCACTGACTGTGGTCGTGAGTACTTATCTGATTAGTTTAGAGAATTATGTGATGAAAAAGGAATTAGTCGTCAGTTGACTACCTCTGCTACTCCTCAACAAAATGGTGTTGTAGAAAGAAGAAATAGAACTCTTCTTAAAATGGTTAGGCTTATGATGGCACAAGCAAATTTGCCTATAACCTATTGGGGTGATGTATTGTTGACTGCCATATATATAATTAACCAAATGCCATCAAAATCTATTGCCACCACACCATATGAGTTGTGGATAGGTCGCAAACCAGATATTCACTTTCTGAAACCTTGGGGTTGTGCGGTATATGTCCATGTGTGTTCTCACGAACATGGAAAGTTAGGCCCACGAGGAAAAAAATATATCTTCATAAGATATTCTAAACAATCAAAATGGTATGTTTGCATAGGTGAACATGACTGTGATAGAATTTGAATCACGTGATATCACATTTTTATAGAATGATTTTCCTAAGCAATGAGAGATAGGTCAAGATTTATCTCTATATGACACTCAGGATTACATGAATCCCATGATTGGTGAACACTCAGGTTTACCTAATTCAAGCGGGAGTGATGAGAGAAATTTGACAAAATATAATGAATCGATTTCATATGAATCTTAAAATGATAAATTAGTTTCACATAAGTCTCCTTTACATGATCCGAGTGGGAATGATGTATATAATCCAAGTGGGAGCAATGTACACGATCCAAATGGGAATAATATGGAAAGTGATGAATTAATTCCATAAATAGAACCTCAATTACGACGTAGTAATCGTATAGGCATTCATCGACGTCGTTTCGATATCAAAATAGAAACCTTTATGATTCTACCTTAAGAGGATGAAGAGCCTAGAAACATAAAAGATGATCTTCAGTGTCCTGTTAAGGAAAATGGATGAAAGCAATGGAAGAAGAAATTGAGTCAATGAGGTCCAACCAAGTTTGGAAACTGGTTGATCTACCCAAAGGACGCAAAGCTAGCAAGAACAAATGGGTTCTTAAAATAAAGCGTATTATCGAAAGATATAGGCTTGTAGCAAAATGGTATACATAACAGAAAGGAATTGACTACAAAGAGACTTTTTCATCTATTGTAAGGTTTACCTCAATTCGCTTGATTTTGACTATAGTAGCAAGCATGGATCTAGAATTACATCAAATAGATGTAAAGACTACTTTTCTTTGTGGAAAACTTGACGAAGAAATCTAAATGGAACAACCAATAGGTTTCATGAAAGAAAATGAAAAAGAAGAAAGTGTGTAGACTCTTAAAATCTATATATGGTCTCAAATAATCGTCTAGACAATGGTATATATGATTCCACAATACAATTATTTCGAATGATTTCACAATGATAGATAAGAATCATTGTGTGTACACCAAGAGAGATAAGGATAAGCTCATTATCTTATCCTTGTACGTGGATGATATACTAATAGCCGAAATGATAAGGATTTTGTAAAACACATCAAAGATTGGTTATCATATAACTTCGAGATGAAAGATATGGGTGAAGCTGCATATATTCTTGGGGTTAAGATATCAAAAAATCATTCAAAGAATTTATTATCTCTTTCACAAGAGTCATATATATAGAAAATTCTTGAACGCTTTCAAATGCAAGCTTGCAAACCCATTGATACTCTTATCACTAGAACTGAAAGCTTTGAGTCATACATTGTGTTCTGAAACTGATGAGCGGAAAATATATTAATATTTACCGCCCCTTTAATTTATTATTTTATATAGTTTCTTGATTTTATGAATATTTTGATGTGTTTTTTATTTATTTTACAAATAAATAAAACATCGAGACTCAATGAAATCAACTCGAGGCTAAAATGATGAAAAATAGATTAAAAAAATGGCAAAAATAGATTAAAAAAAAAAGGCAAAATGGAATTTCACAACATGTGTCATGACTCACAGGACTTCTGCATCGTGAAGCATCAACATCATGCACCAAAAGCAGAGCTGCCGAAACACGGCAATAAATATTCAATGTGTCGTGACGCAATAAAGTATACACGTCGCGACGCCCAAGTAAAACACATACACATGACAAGCATCTCGCGACGCGCAGAACACGTTGCGACGCCGGCCTGGATATTTGCCTATAAATAGCAGTTGATTTCATTTTCCATTTTCATACTCTTCTTGGCTCCTTTCTAAGGAATTAAGGATTGTATCCTGTTTGTATTTAATTTCTGTATTTTAATTATGTATTTTTATTTTTAGTAATATTAGTTTGTGTATTTTTATTTTCTTTATGTTTAATAATTAATAATATGATAATCTAGGTTAATCTCACTTATATTATGATAAATGAATTATAATCTAATAATATGGATTATTTAATGGCAAAACTATGTTACCGCTTATATGGCTGGTTTATATAACAACTTGATTTACTGCCTATATGACCGATTTTATTGGACTAAATTGATTACCTCATATATGACTGCTTTTATATGTTTTGATATTATTAATTCCTGAGAAAGCATAACTGGGTAATAATGTTAATTTATATATTATAAAAAATGAGATTTCTATATTTGAAATATTAAAGGTGGATCCTCTTGTTGGACAGTTATGACCCATAGCGTCACTGTTTGTAAAAGACATTGTGTTTTTGTACAAAATTAACTATGTAGTAATAAAATTGCCTTTTACCGTTTTGTAATTTATTTACTTTGATATATAAATGGTAAAAGTTCATATGATTAGTTCCAGATTGAGATGATATGAGACAGTATCAATTCATAAAGGTTTAATCATTAAATATCCCTAGTCGTAGTATTATCGAGATTGGACATCGATAATGCGGAATAGACCAGTATTGCACTTGTGCGCGTTGTGAGGGCATAACGACATAGTTCTCATATATTTAAGTATTGGATACTTATGCAAGTGCGATAGGAGGTTGTGTTTTTCCGATGGTACGGAAAACAGTTTCGCTCTAGATAGACCCCGTAAAATCCCATTGGTAGTATGTATATGTGTCTATGGGAGTCCGCTTTAGGGTAGGTGTATTTGGTCTTAACTTGAGACTTGCATCGCTAGTACTTGCGACAATCGGTAAACTTTGGTTTTGGTCGTCCAGGGCTTTAACATGTTCTGTGTACGCCTCTTCTGGGTTTATTGAGAATCGTAGTGTATTGGATGTGATGTCAAGACGGAAGTATCACTTCAGACATATGGAGATGATAATCACGCAGGGATTCAGAAATGGCTCTCTATTGTGTTGCAACCATCGAGATAATATGACAAGGTCATGATTATCCGATTCAAAGAGACTAGTTGTTTGACATCCGATATGTGCTTCGTACGGAGCAGACACTTTTCCAGCCCCAAGCCTTGCACGTGACATCCGATACTGGATCGCAATACGCAATACTACGGTATACTACGCCTGCTATAGATCATATATTCCATTAAGAATATTTCTGGAGAATTTGGTAGGCATGGCGCTTTGCTAGAAGCCAACCTTGCATCGTAAATCGGTAAAAATATAGTACGAGGTACGTACGTGTTCGGATAGTCCGACGACCGTATTTACTACCAACATATCCAGGGATCTCTTGGGTTGCTTCCCGAAGATTCACCGATGACATATGATTCGAGCTAAATTAATTTGGGATTAATTACGGAGAGACTTTATCTTGGATAAAGTACTATTTGAAGAGAGAGAAAGATTAATTTGGAATTAATCGTTAAAATAATATATTCGATATATTATTCAGAATTAGATTTTGACGCGGAATTGAAATTAGATTTTAATTTAGGCAAACGAGTTAATTTAGAATTAATTCGTTAGCGACTTGAATAGTATATTTGCTAGGCTTAATTATTTAATTAAATCGAATTAATTACGTCGCGACGGAAGTTCGTTAATTCATAATTAGCGAACCCGAGCCCGGGAGAGTTTGCAGGCCCACTCACATTCGGAATCGAGTGGGGCCCACATGTCACATCAACCATCACATCACATGTCACCTTTATTACTTTAGGTTGATGTGTTTAGGTGTAGTTGTTGGTGAAAGTGTGTAATACACTCCAAATTGATAACATTGAGTGACATATACCAAATGCACTTTTGTAAATCATTATTATTGATTTTGGAAATCAAAAAACACACACTTCACTTTGCTTTTCTCTTGACCGAAACCTGTGAAGGTTTTACTCTTCCCATTTCTTTCATTTGTTGACTGAATTTGAAGGGAATTCAAAGAGAATTTTTATTGCAAAAATTCTCAAAGGGCTAGCACTCTTCAAGGATCATCAAGAGGTGATAGGGAAACTTATTCAAGAGCTTGGAAAGACAAAACAAAGCTTGGAGCTTTTGATTTCATCTTGGCCGAATCCTTAGAGCTTTTGGAGGAGCAACTTTAGCATTTGACGCATCCAAAATCCGTTCAATGTAAGTGTGTTTCCGCCACTCTTCTTTGATATTCATTCATGATTTTATGCTTATTTGATCTTGGGACTAATCATAGAAACCAACACCTCTAACCCCCAGCAATTTATTTTTAATCTAGGTAAGTGGTAAAGCACAATATTCACGAGTTTCATAATTGATTTTCTTTATATAATATATGATACATTGGCTTATTTATTGAATCTTAATCTTAATACTTCTTGTTGTCTGATCACCGATAAGATTGATGTGGTAAACTTAAAATGAACTTGGAAAATAGATTTTAGGTTTCAGCCTTAGATTCAATAGCTCACGATCTCATCTTAGAGATTTTCTTCTATGATAGACATATACCTATCAGATGTGAGTAGCCACAATTAGAACTTGAACTTAATGAATTCGAAGTTTCTTAGGTAACATAGGAATATAGTTAATTGGGTTACTTTGGATGTTTGCATCTGTCCGTCGGAAGAGGCTTTTGCATATCTTCATATTCTAAGTTAACAAACTAATTTGTTATACGTGTATTAGAGAATCAATTCATCATTAGAGTAATATTGGGCGGATTCACAACCTAGGTGTTTTCTTTATTATTAATTTCCTTTGTATTTATTTATTTTAGTCAACATCATCTTCAATCAACAAACATTCCCTTCCAACCTCAATTAGATACTTATAAATAAATAGCATCAATAATTAACATTGTAGAAATTAAGTCCTCGTGGTATCGATATTTTTATACTACTTGAACGATACGTGCGCTTGCGTATAGTGCATTTACCGCGGATCAGAAAATCCATAGGAAAAGGAACAAATGAAGAAAGTTCCTTATGCAAATGTAGTTGGAAGTTTAATGTACTCAATATTGTGTACAAAACCTGAAATCTGTTTCGCTGTTGGAATGGTAAGTAGATACCAATCAAATCTAAAGCTAGCACATTGGAAAGCAGTTAAAAGAATATTTAGGTATCTGAAATGAACATCTAATTACTCATTATGCTATCAAGGAAATTATCTGTAATTTCGAGGCTATACTGATGCTGATTGGGAAGGAGATTTAGATGAAAGAAATTCTACCACCGGTTTTATTTTCTTGCTAAATAATGGTGTCATATCATGGAGCAGTAAGAAACAATCTTATATAGCCTTATCCACAATGGAGGCTGAATTTGTGGCTTTTTCATATGCAGTACAAGAAGCTGTGTGGTTGAAAAGGTTCTTGCATCATTTGGGTATGACAAATGATGTTTCTGGTCCAGTTTTAGTTGACTGTGATAGTGAAACAGTGATAGCCTACATGACCAAAAATTCCATTATAAAACGAAACATATAGATACTAAATATAACTTTGTAAAAGACATAATTGCATGAGAAGAGGTAAACATGAAGTATATTTCTAAGCAATAGATGGTAGCAGATCCCTTGACCAAGCCTATTCCTAGATATGTCTTTGTTAGACATGTAAAAAACTCAGGGATTGCGTAGATGTTAATGTGCTTACATATTATAATGTGTAATTTTCCTAGATAATGTTTATTAATGTTAATACTCTTCGATATTTGTATTCAATTCTTACATGTTACTATATTGATACATATTTTAAACAGATATATTATCAGTTAGTATGAGAAGTATATTAGATAAGTGAATGATTGGCCCTCTCACACGGGTAATTTCCTCCATTACTTTGTGTTAATGGGAGATGAGATAAATTTTTAAGTTAATTGTCTGAGTGATAATTTAGAGAGCTCAAGCTTGACAATTAAGTAATATCGTTGTGAGGTCACTTTCTCTGTGATATGACCTGAGGTGAAAAAGTTTAGTTTACCTTACTTGTCTTAATGTCAAATATGAGTTAGACATTGTGTTTTTCTGAAATATCATCTGTACAGTATTTTATGAGACATATGCTCCGGGAAATGAGAGAATATCGTAGTATATATTTTCATACCATGTGTACAATTGCGACCATTGAGGGAAATTTAAGTAAAGATCTCAGTCTTGATATTGTGTGAGACCCTTGAGAATATTTCAATCTTATGTTGTACCCTTTAGACTCTTGTAGCAAATTGAATCAAGGTTGAGACATTTGAGAAAGGAGAAAGATCATTATATGAGTAATATCACATTAGCTTGTTTTCACTGGTCGATCAATTATGTTGTTCTATGTGATTAAACATGACTGTGAATATAAAATAAATATTACATTCAAAAAGAGATCGATAGAGATATAATGTGATAAATGATCTAGGATACTGCATACCTAATCAACTATGGTTCTATGCATTATTCGAGCAGCTATATATTCCTAACGGATGTATAACAAGTGAACTCTTGAAGTATGCTGGTCACATGATACAATTGCTAAGTATGAATTATTCTTGTAGAGATAATAAAAATTGTTGATCTCATCATGTGTGAGTGGGAGATGTTGGAAAATATTGTTAAGAAATAATAATTTGGAAATTATTGATGGGGAATATATGGTACACTCGTGATGGAAATATTTTTGGAAGGGTTAAAGGAAGTCATTAAGCATCCAAATACATGTGATTACATAGTAATCAACGCATCCAAATACATGTGATTACATAGTAATCAAGGTTTGCTTCCAAATGCATGTGAGTTAATAGGAAGTCATGCATGTGATGTTATAGTTACTTGATTTCCCTTCTATAAATAAGAGCATTTGCTTATTGAGCTAAGCAATCAATTAAGTTTGATTATGAGCATCTCTATAAGAAGAAATGTATGCAATTGTGTTGTAGTTAAGTTAGGTTTATTTCAATATGTTTGTGAATAAATATAGCACTAATAATACATGTATGGTTAGATCTTAAAAGGACTAATATGAAAAAACACTATGGATAATGATTCCTAACATACTCATTTTATGCCATTTAAATATAAAACATGAATTACATAACTAAATGAGATTACCAAGTTAGCTAACGAAAAGAAGCATGAAGATGAAGTGTATTACTTTATGGAATCAAATAATCGAAACCCCTCCCAATTTGGGTCAAATTCGGCCAAAGAGCGATTAGGGCTCTAAGGACCTTGCTTTGATTTGCACCAATGAGCTAGGGTATCAAACTAGGGGTTGAAGGAAGTGAAATGGTGAGCAAAATAACCCCAAAAATTCTAGCACAAGGAGAGCAGCAACTGTTGAAATTGACATGAAGAAGAGGGAGAAGAGAGGAGTGGTTGATTGTGGGAGTGGGAGTGGGAGGGAGAAAATGTGAGTGTGTTTTTAAATGTTAAAAAGGAAATATCTAGAAAGAGAGAGGTGTAATGAAATAAAATAATTAGCCATCCTTTTTTTTTAACTCTATCAAGTTTAATTTAATCTACACCACATATTAATATTCAAAGAATTTACCACGACATGGAGGATTTATGGACACAAAATTTAATTTTAGAATTGAACTGATAATCTTACTTGAATCGAATTTTTTTTAATCATAATTAGATCAATTCAGAAAAATTCAAATTAATGCCAATTAATATTCCACGGGTTATTACAGCCCTCGAGGGCAACAAGCTTTACTAGATTTAGAAACAAAAAAAGAAAATAAATATTCATTATTTTAAAGAATAACCAATTAACAAAACTATCATTTTTTTTTAACAATAAAACCGCAAATTAGAGAGTCTAGTCCATGTAACTCAAAAAAAAATCATGAATATGTTGGTAGGTTAAAATAAAAACATAAACTTGCGTTTTATTTTTTAAAATAAACGTCTAATTTTCCCTCTTATATATTGCACCCCCTTCCACTCAATCCGTAAATTAAATGTGTCCGTACGACTTTTCCTTAACATGGTTGTTACACAAGCCTACTACTTCGAAGTATCTTTCTAACTAGCAAATGTAATTTTTATGTTCCTTAATTAACATCTTACTTGCAGTTGAATTATTTCGGCCTCAGAGCATCAACCCTAACCTTATTGCCGCCACCATGGTTACCAAGTGCGTGTGCAGCTACTACCGACTTGCACAAAATCATATATTTCTTTGTGCAAGTAATTCTTTAGTACAACGGATGTATTAGTGACGTGATATATATGATTTTTTAAGTTATTTTTTAATATTTTAGCACGCGTGGTAATAAATTATTAGATTGATACACGTGATATTTCTAAATTTTCTCCCTTCGCACCCTCATGAAGTGCATGCAACTCTGCCATCCCGGTACATCGGCTCGTGATTCCCCCAATTACCTCCTTTTATATGATGCATATGAGATACTTTGCCCTTGCCTTGAGCTCTCTGTGCTCGATCAGTTGCTTTTGTTCGGAAGCCTGAATGGTGCAGAGAGTGAAGGCTCGCTGCTCTTTCCCTAAGAGACGTTATAACCTTACCTCATGACTCTGCAGCCTTTGTTCCGAGTTAGCCAAGCCATCAACCATAGCGGTTCCGATTTCCGTCTTTGATCGCCTATCCTTTTTCCTCTACCTCAGACATGTTTTCACTTTAAAATTTCCCATGGAATTCACACCAAGCAACCCCAAAACACAACAGAACTGTTAAGCAAAAACTATGCAAAAACAATGAAGACATTGAGTATCTTTCGTTAACCTTCTTATTGTTAGGGTTGGTGCTAAGAGCGTCAATCCGAATCGTATTTTTATTTAGCTATATAACCGTATATAAATTCTTTATTTATCTTCATCTTTAAAATCGAACTTTAAATTCTTTATTCCAAATCCAAAAAAATAAAAATAAAACAATGTTCAATTTTGAGAGATTTTTCATGATTCAATTTTTGGGATATAATTTTAATAGAAATCTTAAAATCTCCCAATACTTGGAGAAATATTTGTCCAAGTTACTATATTATATGCATACAATACAACTAACTATCACTAGCATTATTGTGGGATTGAGAGGAAAAAGAAAAGGCCAAAAAATATGGACCAATTGGCTCAATATTTGAACATAATTTCCAACTTTTTGGCCATACAAAAGTTAAAAACTTTTGACCTTTCACAAAAAGCAAACTTATCCTGGATACATGTGCCTATATAACTAATCAATTTAAAAATTAATTGATAATATATAAGTGGCACATTAGGCTTCATTCGGTGCAATTAAAAAATCATCAAAAAAAAAAAAGGGGTACAGGAGCCATGCCCCTTTAGTGTTAGAGACCTTCCGCCTGAATATTTTTAGATAATTCAGAGATGGCATGAGAAGAGTTTGGATCTCTAAATTTAATTTAAAATTAAGACTTGAATCTAGAAAGAATTTAATTTTTAGTGTATCGTATGATATTTTTTTTATCCTTTATCATTAACGACTCAATTTAAGAACTTGCTTAGGGCCTTAGAAAATTCAAAGTAATTAATTTAAGACCGCATTTAAAGATAATTAAAGCGTTATATTATTGATTTTATATTATTTTCATGAAAATACCCAAAGAAAAATATTAGGGAAATTATCTCTCCACCACCTCCAAAATATGAAGTCCAAATTCATTAATTTTTCATAAACGTATATTTATGAAATACACAATTAATGGATTTACTAAAAATGACTCACCGAATATAGGTAACACTATTTTTAATGCGAACAAAATTTAATAAATAAACAAATTTGGGACACATAGTAAAAGCTTGTTTTATTAATAAGGACTATTTAATTATGTTCCTTAAATAATGTACTTTCACCCGTATAAACTCCAAATTAAATGTATCCCTCAAGCTTTGAACTTATCATTTGTTTCCATTAAAAGAGTTAAGCCAATTAAGTGGTCCTCATCTAACCTATTGCTTCCACTATAAAAATAAAAACTCGTTTTAAAATTAGATGAAAATTGAATCAATTAACTAAAAAAATGAACGGCATGTACTAAAGTTTATGGAATAAATCTTGTATTTTTAAAACTAAACGAACTAAAGTGTTATTTTAATAATTTGTGATTGGGTTTATTTTCCCTAATATATGACAATAATTTTATTTATCTATTTATTTTGTCGCCATCAAATACTTTTTATATATATAGACCTGGTCACAGTTCGGTTTGGTTTCAGAATCGAACTGAACCATCATGTTGTATTATTTCAATTTTTTGCAACTGTAGAACCGGACCGAATCAGAAATATCAGTTAGGTTCCGGTTCGAACCTTTATTTTTTTTAGGAAAAAGGAAAAAAATTGGTTTGGTTCTGGTTCCGAACCGAACCGGAACCGGACCAAACTTTATGGTTATAGTTTCAAATTATGTGGAACCGTAATCGAACAGAAATGGTTCGGTTATGATTTTGGAACCGTAACCTTACGGTTTCATCTGGTTTGAATCCGGTTTAATTTCAATTCTGAAACGGAACCGTGGTTGTGTATATATATATATATACACTCTAACATGTGAATGAATGATTTTATTTTTATTTTTATTTTTATTTGCAAAGGCAACTGCACCTTCCAGCACAGGCCACAGCCAGCTAGTTCTTTTTGGCCATATCAAAACATTTTCTCATAGTTTCTTTCAGTTCCAGAAAATTTCTCCATTTGAACTATACTTTCCCTCCCACCAAACAAAAACTATCCCACATTGCTTATCTTACACTCTTCAGTTCACATCACTTTTTATGACCAACGATAATTTGTCTCTTGGATCCTTTTGGAGCCAAAGTTTTTAAAGAAACTTAACTAAAAGTTGCGGTCACGGGTCTAAAATGTCTACGCCAGTGATAGAGCAGCAGCCACCGCCGGCGGTGGAGGTGTCCCAGCAAGCTTATACTGCACATTCGGGTCACGGGTCGGTCGGGCCGGTGATAGCGGTTCTTGCTGTGATCACTATCTTGGGATTGATAGCGGGGATGATAGGGAGGCTGTGTTCAGGTCGTCGGATCATGGGCCGTTATGGGCAGTACGATTTTGAAGGGTGGATTGAGAGGAAATGCTCTTCTTGCCTTGACGGCAACATCAACCCGATTCAACCTCCGACGACCCGACCCGACATTCCTGTGGCGGAACCCGTTGCGGAGGAACCACAAGCTCAAGCTCAACAACAAGAAGAGATAAAAGTAGAACAAGAACAAGAGTCTGTTCATCAAGTAAAACATGATTCTTGATTTTATTCCCCATTCATGGTTAGTTAATTTTTATTTTTCTTTTGGGGTATTATTATTATTTCATGTGATTTTGTGAGGGCATTTTAAACATCATAGATTAATGTAAAACTAATTTTATTTTCAATGCTTCAAAGTTCGTTTTTATTGGCAAGAAAAATGAATATGAAAAAGAGTTTTGAGTTTGTTTTTTTTTTTTCTTTTTTCTTTTTTGAAATCGTTGGAAACCCCGCCACCAAACACCCATTCTGGGCCGCGGTGCAGGTAAACCCCCGGCTGCCCAGGCTCTTATAAGAAGTTGCATCCCCTGGATTCGAACCCAGAACCTCAAGGTGAGATTCTGGACCCTTCACCACAAAGCCACATGGGGCGTTTTGAGTTTGTTGGCTGTTGAGGATTTGATGGCTTTAATTGGGCTTGTAATTATTGTGGTATTAACCTTTCAATAGGTTGCATTGGATCCTATTATTGGTTATGAGGAGCATAAAAATTGCAGATTTTGCAATTATAAATGCTCATCATTCCTTGTTAGGGCACAAGAGACAATGGAGTTTAGTGGCTTAATGCCACTTTGGGTATTATTGATTGGACTTCCCACCAAGACATCTCTGACATGGAGGTATTAATATGGGTCATGATATATACTAATACGGTATTGATTTTCCATATTAGAGTGTGATATAAATTGACACGATTAATAATCGTTTTATGTTTTGTGAATTTATTTATTAATTATGTTATATCGTGTTATATTATCTTAATATTTTTACTTACACTACGAATAATATTCGTGTGTGGTTTGGTGATAAATGGCTTAGGACTTGATTATTAGATCCCTCGTTCGAGTCCAAATAGTGTATTTCTTTATAAGAGCCTTGGGCCATCGAGAGTTTTACCTATTTCACTCAAGTCCCGGATCGAGTGGTTTGGTGGCAGAGTTTCTAACATTTTTTTTAAAAAAAAATATCCTTGTAAGTACTAGTTTACAACCCGCAGTAGTGCCCCTGAGAATAACCCACACATGCTATCGGTTGGGTCTCCAAATTTAAACTAAAATTAGGAGACCCTAAATTTAAGAAAATTAAATATTCATTGTAATAAAGAAGTCAAAAAATATATATATATATATATTTTTTATTGATAGAAGGCCACATATTTTAGAAACTGGTTTAGGGCTCGAAAAATCAGAACAGTTCCTGACAACCCATATATTAATCTTGTAATTTTGTTAGTCGGATAGTTGTGTCACAAATAATATAATCGTGTTAAATTGAAACTGTCCCGATTATTACCCTTGTCAACATTTCGTATTGTTTCGACCTAATTGTTTAATGGTTCATGTTCATATTCAAAAACTTGGCACGATTGTTAAATAATTATGTTGAATATTTCAAATGTAAGAGGTAAACTTCTTATAAAACTCTGTGATAATCAAAGGTTTTACCTACTTCTTTTAAATTCGAATCGGGTAATTTAATGTCGGAGTTATCAATATTTTTTTTAAAAAAATACGTTGAACATTTGTTTAAATTTAATACGAACATGGCATGATAAACAAATTCCCACCTCGAGATATACGGTGGGGAACACTGAATGATAATGCCAAGAATGAAATGATTCAGTTGAATTATGGAATCACAAATTCAACAAGTTGCAAGCGGTATGATTATTAGTTTAATTCAAGGTCGAATTCGATTTTTTTTTTTTTTTGGGGAATTGATAGGTTTTATTTTTTAACCAATCAATCTTTGTAATATGAGCATAAGAATGAGAGTTTAGATATTCAGAGGGTGTAAATGAAATGATAAGAGCTACTTCCATGGCTGATTCAACAATGCATGCACCACATAAACAAAGTTGATGTCTTCCACCAAAAGGGGCAAAATTGAGAGACTTGGATTCGTTATTAAGTTGGATTTTATACTTATTGTTATTAAGTAAAAATTTATACACTGTTTATTTTTATTAATACTTCCAATATACATCAGAAAATTATTTAAAAAAAAAAAATTAACGGTTTCCTCAACCCTGCATCCAACTTTTGAGTCTAAGCGTTTAGCTAAATAACTAGCCCAATTAAATACTTTGCTCAAATCCTATTTGGGGTTTTGTTTTGTTTAGTGTTATGTAAGCCCATTTCTTTTGTTGCTGTTGATCTTGTTACCGATTTTAACCAAAGATGTGAATATTCAAAACACATTACTCATCAATCTAAGGTCAAATTAATGTTAAATTTCGAGGAATAAACTGGATTTGTAAAAGGGTAAACTAGGCCAAAAAATAAAAATAAAAATAAAAATTATCAATTGTCAAAATATTTGGAGAATCCAGCTTCTTCATAGTCCACCCCGAAGTTCCAAATTTTTTTTAATTTAAAAATTTGGAGATCTCAAGTCAATTATTCTGATATCCAAAGTTTTAATATTATTTATTTATTTATTTAATATTTTATTTTTTGAATTTATTTATTTTTTATTTTTGGGACTTATATGTAAAAAACATATCTATAAATAAAATAAAAACAATTAACTATACATCATAATGTGAGGAGGGGAGGAGGATAGTTAACTGTTTTTATTTTATTTAAAGATATAATTTTTACATATAAGTCCCAAAAGTAAAAAAATAAATTACAAATTATATTTTATATTTTATAAATAAACTAAAATTAAAAAAAAAATTAAAAATTTTATTAAACTTTGGAGATCCAAAGAATTGATTTCGAATTTCTTAAAAATTTCGGAATGATGTTTTAAATAAAGAAAAAATTAAAACTTCAGAATTTCGGGATAGACTTCAAAGAAATTGGATTCTCTGCGGTCTATTTTGGAAAAATGGGATATTTTAATAAAATACAGAGGAATGGTTGAAAAAGCAAACAACTATAGAGCTAATTAAATATTAACTACAAAGGGAAATCGAAAATTGACATGCTGTGTTTTTTTGGTTGAAGAGTTAGAGAGGGTTCTCCTCTTTGACTTTTATGCTCTCTGGGAATAACGTCTTATTATTGCTCATTAACTTCCTGCTTCCACGTTCTTGTCAACTTCCTGCAATTTCTTGAGAACTTCCTCCAAATGTTAATCAACTTCATGCACTTCAGGAGGGGTGTATGTGGACACTCCATAATTTTCCGCTTAATTTTACTATTTTCCTGCTTAGAAATAATAATTTCTTGCTTGATTACGAAATGGACTCCTGGAACAAATTGATCTTGAGGGCTGAAATTATTATTTTTGTGTAAACACAATCAATAAAATCTCAATATTCAAATAAAATTCGCATACTGAAAGAAAATCCACACTTCTCTAAAGAAGAAAAATACTTCAAATAATTTATGTAAGGTAGAAATATAGATACCGACTTTACCACATCAGGATTTATAGATCGATTCAGCAATATAACCGAAATCTGCAACAACACAACAACAAAATCAACCAAAATAACAATTACCAACACACAAAAATCAAATAAATAACTTCAAAAAAATAAATTGTTGACTGAAATAGAAGAAGACAGCAACCTTTAGTATGAAGAACAGATTATCGATCATAAGCAGTGCTTGAAGGATCCAGCTGCTTTTCATTACCATCAACCTTTTTTCTTCATTGTCCAAGATTGATCTTTACTATTGTCACCATTTTCAAAATTGCAACCACAAAAAATGACCAAAATAACATTAGATGAGAATTATTCATTTTTTGACAATTTGAGCCAGAGTTTTACTATAAATAGGGAGTTCATTTGAGAGCCCAAATGCATCCAAAAAAATTAAGCTTCATGCAAAAATTTTAGAGGGTGTAAAGAAAATGAAGTTTTTTGTAAAGTTTAAACACTTTATATTCTTGTAGTAATAAAATTTGATTTTTCCTCATAAAAATTCTTTAGTGATCAGAGAATCACAACAAGTGCTATCAGGAGCATTGGTTATACATTGGGGTCGTAAAATCGAAGAACGAAACTCGGTTTGGCAAATTCCGAGGAAAGTTGTCAAAAATCATTTTTGAGCATACCATTAGTTTGTTCACGTCGAGACGAGCACGTTGGTATTTTCCGGTGATCAAACGAAGTCCGGACCAACAAGCACGCACCTGACAGAACACTGCTCACGAGTGGTCACTCTCACCACACTCTGCACGCTCTCTTAAGGTTGAAGACGACACACATGTCAGCCACGTCAGTAGTCCAGTATAGTCATCCACCACGTCAGCAGTAATCTGACACGTCAGTGCCATGTCAACAGTTCTGGGATAGTCAGCTACCACGTCATCACCACGTCAGAAGTTCTGTTATAATCAGCAACCACGCTATCGTCACATCAGCAATTCCAGTATAGTTAGTTGATACGTCAGCATTTTCGGTGCAGTCAGCAGCCTCGTCATCACCATGTCAGAATTTCTGGTGCAGTTAGCTACCACATCAGTATTTCAAGTACAGTCAACTGATACGTCATCTGTCACGCGTAAGACACATTAGCGTAACTATTTATTTGCACTTCAAATATCTGTATAATGTGATCGAGAAAGAATAAGTGAAATCAGATTCTATCAAAGAGAGTGATTTGAACAAACTCAACAATAGAACTCTAGGTCAGATTAGATAGTCGATCAGCCACAACATCTTTCACCACGTATCACATGATATAGATGTTTACGAAATATGGATGAAGTTGGAAGGCATGTATCAGACCAAGAAAGCTAGGAATAAAGCCTTAATAATGAGGCATTTGGTGAACTTGAAGTTGTTGGGATTGGTGCTCAGAGCACCAATTTCTTTTATATTTCATTGCAAATACTTTTGTAAATATTTTATTATGAATAAAATAAATAGTTTTCATAATATAATATCTCTTTATATGTGGTAAAGACGTAATTGATCTTAGAATGATTAGTTATGGTATAATTACAAAAGCGTTGCAACTGACATTGAGCTGTATCATAACAGTATCATTTCTTTAACAGTTCCTGTTCAAGGTTTACATTACTTGGTCAGTAAGTAAACTCGTTGAGACCGGTACATATTGTATATTGGAATCTTGATTTCAATGGTAGATTCCCAATGAACCATGAGTCTCGGTGACTCATATAGACATGTAGGTGTTTATATTGAATAAACACTTAACGATTCACCGAAGATTTTAGATGGACGGTACACCAACGTCAATAAAAATATTCTCGGATTGAGTAGCATAGTGATTCTTTCACTTAAGATACCAATGTGGATATATGAGGTATCCTCCACACTTTGATAGAAGTCACGTCACTTACCTATTTAGGTCAGACCTCTGCCTGTTCGTTAGGTATGGACTGATCCTCAAGATATCATAGTTGTGTCAAGTTAGAATCCTTCAACTCTGTGTACATAGCATAGGAATTCAATATGGGATTAGCAATCTGTTAAATTCATGGGTCATTAGTACACTGTAAAAGTGAGTTCTGAGTATTATTAAGAGATTACTAATAGAAATTTCGACGTGATTATATCTATAAAGATTTGACGTTTATATCTATATCTCAGGAAAAAAACTGGATACCTGTGTGGGAGGGATTAAATGTATGCAATGACATCGTCTTGTATGGTACAACGAGTTTATCTGTGGTCTTTATAATTTACGGGGGTAGATTATGGACACGAAATTAGATTTCGTGACGAATATGCATGAACCTAGATAGTCTCACTAATGAAATATACTCGTAGAGTATTAGGGTAACTTTTATGAATAATATTGATTATTTATAAATCGTTTAATGGGTAAACGAAAGATACATTATTAGGAGGCTTTCGGTCATTTCCTAATTAATGTGTATTTGTATTTAATATATGATTTTATTAAATACTCATTAATTAATTTTCAAATTAGGATATTTGACATATATCATTAATATATGAATTTGGATTATTTAAAGTAAATATAATACATATATTTATATATTTGTATTTAAGTAATTATTTAATTATTAAATAATTAAAATATAAAATATAAATATCTAAGTGGATATTTATTTTTGAAATGATTAAAGTGTAAATATTTGACTTTTATATTTAAAATAAAGGTTATCAAATGGAATTTGACTTCTTTATTTTTGTTTGAAAAAATAAAAATATCTATTTTCTTTTTCTTCAAAATTTTGGCCAGCCCTATAGTATATAAGGTATCATATTTCATTTGCTTCATAATTTATGTTAAGCCTCCAAATTACAAAAGAGAGACTTGAGAGAAAAATTAAAGTACCAAAGCTTTAAGTTAAGAAAAAGCTTGGAAATTAAGGTCTTTTCATTCTTTCATCTTCTAAGAAATTGTTTCTATTACTTTATGCTATAACATAGGACGTTCTCTTGTGTTTCTACTCTCTTGGTTTTGTAATAAGTGTGTTGGAAGCTTAAATGAAATATTTTTTGCATGTATGTTTTCAAAGTAAGCTTGTAAATGGTGTATAAGCTTTCTTTTGATCATTTGATGATTTTGTTGTCATTCTAGAGTTGTTAGGCCACTCATTGAGGACCTAGAATTGTTCTTGAGTTGTTTCAAAGTGGTGAGACTTTTTTTTATTTTGTAGAGATTAGCTTAAGTGTTGGATTGTGTTAATTTTAGTTAATTTTATTAATTTGATTAAGTTGAGAAATTAAGGCTTTTAACCTAAATCAAAATTGGGGCTTTTCATATAAGTGTTGTATTTTGATGTATATCAGATATAAAAATCATTTTGGAATTGATTGAAAATCATTTAAACTTGTTTTGACAAATCTGGACCAAAATGATTAAAGTTCAAAGGAATAGGGGCTCACGGTAATTTCTAGAAAATTATGGATTTATTTTAATGTGTATGACATGTATAAATCATTTTGATAGTGATTGGAAATCACCTAAATTTGTATTTGACAAATTAGGACTAAAATGATCAAAATGCAAACTTTGGGGGCGTCTCACGGTAAGTTTGAAAAAAATTGGATTTTTGATTAAAAATCCGTTTTATTGAGTATTGAGTAATTAGAATAAATTAGTTTATTATAATTACCCAAGAAAAATAAAAGAAACCGAAAAATTTTGATTTTTCTCGTTCCGCTACATTATCCGGAAATACCGCCAACCCCCCCCCCCCCCCCATAAAATGATATCTGAGCGAGTCTGATTCTGAACCCATGATATGATTATGTCTTTAAATTTAATGTTTAATCTAATCTTTGCTTTATTCATGCATGTATTTATTTAATTTGATTAAATAAAGTGAATAACATCTTTTGTGGAAATCCTTATTTAAAATAAGGTTTAATCATTAATATATATTTGATGCATGTTTCTTGGTCCGTCTTGTCAATACGGCTTATAGATAATTTTTCTACGGCTGAGAACGTGCCAAAGCTGTAAGGATATAGCCGATATGAATTATTTGTACTGGATATATATGTGATCTTAGGTAAATTCAAGCGAAAATGGAATCTTGAACATGCCAAAGCTGTCTGGGTTACGCAAGTATCTTGAATTTATCATCGATAAGTTTAACCTTAATACGTCTCTTTGTGCACGTGCCAAATTTATCATAACGAGAAACAATCAGGATCGGAACCCATGAGTCACTGGTGAGTAATTGACAATGAGTTGTCTACCTAATAAATATACGTAAGTGATAACGTGCTAAAGCTGTGAACTGAAATATATTCATGTGGTCCACTTTTCACTATTGTATTTAATTTGATTATTACTTGTCTTGTATTATGTTTGGGGATTACAGTTTTGCATGAAATAGTGGGATGGGCATTTTTTAAATTAAAAATCCATGATATATTTAATGTTTATGATATTATATGAAACCGTTTTGTCTGCTAACCATTTTTCGCTATCTACATGATAGATTTGCGATAGCGGCTTCTTTGACCAACCCCTTTGCTTGTATGTTGGATATGAATAAGCTTAAAGACTATGAGAAGTTTGTTGACTATGATATAGATTTGAGGATTGTCCTCGGATTCGAGAAGCTGTGATACGTATTGGAGGGTCCATTACCCCTTGCTATATCTGATGATGCATCACTGGAAGAGACTTTCCATAAATAGAAAGATGATGATTTAAGGGTTAAATCATATATTCTCAATTCGTTGGCTTCGGAATTGAAGAGGTAATATTTTGAGTTGTTTGATGCATATAGCATGATGACACAACTCTCAGAATCATTCATGAATCAAGAACAGGTCTTGGTTCATATAGCTGCGATGGAACTATTCTATTCAAAACTTGATGAGGACAGGCTGTGAGCACACATGTGTTTCATTTGATCGAGCAATTGAGGCACAGTGATTTCCCTCTCAATGATACTATGGGATAGAGTGTCATTCTTGGTTCGCTCTCAGCGTCGTATCGTCAGTTTGTAATATACTATAACATGAATGAGATTCATTGTTCTTAACATGACTGACGAGGATTTAAGGAAGAGAGTACTGACTCACCGTCCGAAATCCATTTCACTTTCCACTTCTTCCCAATCCAAGTCGAAGGGGAAAAAGATGAAGGGAAAGAAAAATGAGGGTTTCAATGTTCCTCTGCAGGCTAAGATAGCAAAGCCCAAGAGAGCTTCTTAAGACAAGTGCCATCACTACATTAAGATTGGGCACTGGAAGAGGAACTGTCCTGACTACCTTGCTCAGATCAGGAAAGAAAAATCATCGACATCATGTACTTTTATTTTTTCCTGTTATTGATATCTCCTTAACTTGTGAAAATGTCACA
The DNA here is from genome assembly GCA_019454045.1 of Zanthoxylum bungeanum. Lineage (NCBI taxonomy): Eukaryota > Viridiplantae > Streptophyta > Magnoliopsida > Sapindales > Rutaceae > Zanthoxylum > Zanthoxylum bungeanum. Next base: position 62,279 of record SKCR01038495.1, on the reverse strand, counting down.
TCTATTTGGATTTTAGATTATGCTTATCATATTCATATTTGTAATTCAGTGTAGGTGCTGAATGAAAGTAAACGGATGAAATCTGGAGAGATACAGTTGCAATTCGGGAGTGGTGACTCTCTGATTGCGGTTGTAGTGGGATTATGCAAAATTCATTTATCCAGTGGGAGACTTTTATTGCATTAGTGCTATATTGTAATGAGATACGTAGCTAATATTATATCACTTTTTCTATTAGATATAGAGGGATATTATGTTAATATTAAGAACTATTCCTTGTATTTATGTGATAGAAATAATATTCAGATCTTTATTTGTCTAAATGAGCATGGTCATTATATATTGCATACTTCTCGAGATATCTTGAACACTGGAATTAATAAACATAAATTATCTTAAATAAATAATACTGAACTGTTAGTTCATTGACCGGTGCAAACACACTCGTATAACATAAGCGCACGTATCGTTCAAGTAGCATAAAAAGTATCGATCCCACGAGGACTTAATACCTAATCTATTAATTTTATGAGGCCAAATGATTACTAGTATCTATTAGATTGATTGTTTGATTGGAATGGTGACTTTGAAATTAAAACAAGTAAATAAAAAGAGGCGAAAGTAGATTGAGAAAATTCAAACTTATAAAACTATTCAAGGTTGTGATTTCTTCCAATATCTAATTAAAGATGAAGTGGTTAATTCATGTTTTTGTAATATAGCGGCTTACTAACCTGGAACACGAAATTCTGCAAAAGCCTCTGTAGATGGTCAGATGCAAATACCCAGTATAACCCAATTGAACCATATGTCTATGTCAACCAAGTTACCTGAATTCATTAAGATTAAGTTCCAATTATGGTTACCCTCGTCCGACAGGTATATGTCTATCTTGTTAGGAATTCTATTAAAGGGTTATCTATCCTCAAGGAAGATCGTGGGCTATTAAGTCTAAGGTTGAAATCTAAAATTCCTTTGTCAAGTTTATTATAAGTTTACCAGATCAATCTTATTAATGGTCAGTTAACAAGAAAGATTAAGCTTAAGATTTAATAAATAAACTGTATATTACCCAAACTATAAAATACCCTTTATAAACCGATGAAATTGGATTTCATCACAACCCCAGATAAAGGGCTTAGCTACGACTCATATCTAAGGCTAGTAAAAACTTAAAAGACATAAAGTAAAATACTGAAAAGTAAATGCTGAAAATTAAAAAGATAAAATTACAATAAAAGAAAATGCTAGAGTAAAAGGATCCACCTTTATCACTACTGTTTTAGATATCTCCCTTAATATAGTATATTAACTTGTGTAAAATTACTAACCAGCCATATAGGCGGTAACCTGATTAAGTCAGATTATGTCCAACCAACCATAAAAGCAGTATCATGATTTGTCCATAAACCAGCCATATATGTGGTAATTACCAACCGACCAACCAGGCGGTATCCATGCTTAATCAGGTTAAAAACCAATTTATAATAATTACCAACCGGCCAATATAGCGATATATTTGTTAAGTCAAGTTTTAAGTAGTTATTATAATATAATTAAGGGAGATTAATTTATTTAGCAGTAATAAAAGTTTTACCTTTCACTCTAGCAGGGGGAAGTTACCTCCCCATAGCTGAATAGTAAAAACTGAAAAAGTAAAGAAAGTAAATTACTATTATAAAAAGTAAATAAAAATTAATTACATAACTAAAATTTAAACAAACTAGATACAAACTCCTTATTTACATCAGAGAATTCAGAGAGGAAGGTACATCTGAAACTGAAATTTCGAGTTGAATTTATAGGCGTCGATAGGCCATGCACGTCGCGACGTGCACTTCTTATGCGTCGCGATGCGCAGTGTTTTCTGGCGATAAATGCAGCGTATTTTTCGGATCGGCTTACACGTGTCCTGGCGATTGGGAACTGAATAATTATACTGACGCGGCGATGACATGACAATGACGTGGCGACACGTGGTGATGTGGATTGTCGGTACCATAAGATTGTGACACGTGTCACGCAATGATTGGCTGATGATGACGTGGTGATGACATGGCACATTGACTTGGCATATTACTGATGTGGATGCCTACGTCGCTGACACATAGATGATATGTGGACGACACATGGCGATGGTGATTGTCGGCACCATAGGATGATGACATGTGGCACGGTGCACGTTAGCAAAATCGCTGAGATGTTGACACGTGACAGGCGCATGTTAGCAGACTTCTCAGACTGTGACATGTGTCATGATGCATTTTAGCTTGAATTAGAGCAAGTTAGCACAGGCCGGTGCACTTTAGGAGTCGCGACGCGTGAAGCGTGTCACGATACGTAAAATGACCATTTTGCTCTTTTGTCTGTTTTTCACTGTTTTTGCTCCAAATCACCTCCAAAGTGTCCTGAAACTTTATTTATCTATAAAATAACACAAAATACATCCAAATATTCACAAAATCAAGAAACTATATAAAATATTAGGTCAAATGAGTGGGAATAGTTATATATTTACCACTCATCACACCCTCAACCATAACATTTTGCTAGTCCTCGAGCAAAATAATAAAATAACATAACATAAACATCTTTAAAATAAAATAAAGCTAAGCCACTTTCGTAGGGATCACGGGTGCATTTAGCGTATGCAACAAGCCTTTAAACCCCTAGCCTATGTGTCCCTAGTGGACGAGTTGTATTCTCGTGAGGGCTTACAGCAACGATACCCACAAACGTTTTACAAAAGTAAAAGGAAAGTAAAACTAATGCACACCAAAGCAAAAAGACAAGAGAAAAGAGAATAAAGAAGTTAGTGAGTAAACAGGTGAAACTTCTACTCCAAGTCAATAGTTATTTTGTTCTTTCTAAATTACTGAATAAGTAAATTCTCCGATTATATTTATCATTCTCCATATACAGAGCCAACAAAATATTAATCAACTCATTTTGCCACAATAGTCACAAGTACAGTTGAGAATAGAGTAATATTTTTGTCCTAAAGTTTTATCAGAATTCACACCTTTTTGCAGCAATAGAATAATTTTTCCAATTTTTCTGATTTTTTTTATTTTTTATTTTTGATTTATATATAATATTTTTCATCTATGTAGCGAGCCTTGGGCCAGTGACTCCCAAACCAGTTGGCTTTAGAGCACTAGATGTTAAGACACCCCTACAGACTTCAGATATATATACTTTTTACAACATCCTTGATCCATGTAGCGAGCTTTGGGCCAGTGACTCCCAAACTAGTTGGTTTTAGGGCACTAGGTGTTAAAACACCCCTACGAACTTAATAACCTGGATCTCAGACCTTTTTTTATATCTCATCGCTATTATAAATGCTTCCTCCAATTAAACTAGAGTACTGAATATTACAAGCTTTTTAATTAGAGCTCATGTCTGTATGTTACCATGTATGTTGATAATACCTGTCAACTGATCATATGAGGATCCTTTTTAGTCAGTTTTATGGAGAATTCACAAATTAAATAATTCAAAAGGAAATAAATAAAAATGAACTTGTTCCGAAATAGGTTTGGGATAAGTTTCAGGAGTGGAAACTCCTTACACAGCTATCTCGCACCAATTTCACCCGATTAATCAAATTAAAAACAGAAAATATATATATATATTTGTACTTTTCGAAAAATTTTGGACTAAAAATAAAAAACAACATAAAACTAAGATACTAGTCAACTATTCCCCACCCCCAAACCTAAATGAGACATTGTCCCCAATGTCTTAAAAAGTAGAAGAAGAGTTTAGAAGATAGTACCTGATTAGTTGAACATCTAAATGAAAATTAAAAGTTAAATCAAGATTTATCCGACGCTTCTTACCACGATCATCATCAGACTATTTTATCTTGGAAAAAATATGGTCAATTTGTGGTTCAAAGGTTAAGATTTGATCAATTAAATCTGGGACAGTTCTGGCAGTGAATAGAAGTTCTTTTAAAGGTTTTGACACGAACCTATTTCTCCGGGCATCATCAAGAAACACACAAAGAAAATCATAAAATCCTTCAATGTTGAATAGTCCAAGTGGTTTCTGGTGTATATTCAGGTTCACCCAAGATAACACTGTAAAAATTTCCTCCAATGTGCCCAAGCCACCTGAAAAAGCAATAAAAACGTTAGCACGGTTAATCATTTCTACCAGTCGTTCAGACATACCTGGCACAATTAGTTCTTCTCCGTTTGATGGTCCTATCAGATTTGCTTCCGCCAAGGGCTTTGGAATGATTCCCAGAACTTGACTGCCTCCATCTTGTACGACCTTTTAAACGATGCCCATTAATCCAAGATTGCCACCGCCATATATTAAGTGCATATTTCTTTCAGCTAAGACTCGACCCAATTCATGTGATGCTGCTACGTATTGTGGCTTAATACCAACACTAGTACCACAAAACACACAAATATTTTCAACTTGTCTTCTTGAAATGGATTCCATTTTTATCTGGATGCCTTCAAAAGTGCAATGATGAATTAAATTTATAACACCTGAAAAGGGGAAAGTAAAAATAATAACACTAGTATCTGCCAAATGATAATTATTAGTTAAATAGTAAAATAAATATGGTAATGTCAAAAGGTCTGGATCCTATCGGAGAAAAATAAGAAAATAACAAAACAAATCACAATTATTAGGAAAAGACAAAGAGATATAATATTTACAAGAAGCAATGGCTTAAATGAAGTCTATGTGTCAGGGATAAGTTTCCCATCCAATTTTCTTATAAATTGGCAAACATGGTCTTTTTGAGTCAGATTTCAGAGACTTATTGTTGTCTTTCTTTTTTAAATTTTGTATATAACACGCGAATTCTGTGATACACATATCCACTGGGATGCGTCTCAAGAGTTTTGGATATGTCATCCAAAGACTCCTTACTCAAGTCATATGTCATCCAAAGTCTCCTTACTCAAGCCATCCCTAATGAAATTAATCTTATCTTCACGGTTATCAGACACCATTCTTAAAGAACGACAGCGAGTATCACAAAACATACGAGCACATTTATAGAAAACACACATTTTTTAGCTCTTCTTTTTTTAGCGTATGTGCTTCTTCCTAAACCAGGTAAATGTGAAATAAAAGAGATAGAAGACTCACCTGCCAATCGTACCCATGCTTCAATAATCCAATGAATATCAGTAGGAATACTTTTGAACATCAGTAATCTCATCTGTTCCAAGCGAGCTTTGTAGACTTTCATCAAAGATTCTTGAGGGAGAGAAGGAAATTGTGTATATAACACGCGAATTCCGTGATACACATATCCACTGGGATGCGTCTCAAGAGTTTTGGATATGTCATCCAAAGACTCCTTACTCAAGTCATATGTCATCCAAAGACTCCTTACTCAAGTCATCCCTAATGAAATTAATCTTATCTTCACGGTTATCAGACACCATTCTTAAAGAACGACAGCGAGTATCACAAAACATATGAGCACATTTATAGAAAACACACATTCTTTTAGCTCTTCTCTTTTTAGCGTAGGTGCTTCTTCCTAAACCAGACAAATGTGAAATAAAAGAGTCAGAAGACTCACCTGCCAATCAGACCCATGCTTCAATAATCCAACGAATATCAGTAGGAATACCTTTGAGCATCAATAATTTCATTCGTTCCAAGTGAGCTTTGTACACTTTCATCTGAGATTTTTTAGGGAGAGAACGAAATTACTTGTGAAGATTTACGAGAGCTTGTTCCATCCTGAAATGACTTAACCTGCAAAAACTAACACATAAAATTAAAACACAACAAATCATAATATACATAAATTACATGGGTTGCCTCCCAACTAGCGTTAAGTTTAACATCGTCAGCTAGACGTGACTGCCTGAATGTTACGCTGGATCTGAGAGTGTGACACTTTCTTTTTGTTGCTCAATTGTTTCTCCCCAGTATTTCTTGACATGCTTGTTTTTAACCTTGAATGTTTTGTTGGAGTCGGGATCATGTAACTCAACAACTCTACCTGGTAAAACCTTGGTGATTAAGAATAGACCTAACCACCGTGATTTTGGCTTCCATGAGAAGAGTTTCAACTTTTATTAGTTTAACAGTACCTTCTGCCTTGGTTCCAGTAGTATGCGTATTAACTTTTCGTCATGTCTCTTCTTGGCCATTTCTTCGTACAATTTGGCATTCTCAAAAGGCTGTATGTGAAATTACTCCAATTCATTGAGCTGGTGGAACTGTTTCTCTTCTGTTGTTTGTAGTGCAATAATATGTGTCTTTAGTGCACAAGATGCTTTATCTTCGGACTCCACATGCAGTTGACATACTTTAAGTTTGTCAGTAGAATTTTACATTGCATCAGAGTTCTGGGCGGTACTATGTATCACATCAAGTTTGAAACATTCCTTTTTCTTTTCATCGTCCGAGAAATTCATGGCCTTGAAAACATTGAATGTTACTTCTTGGTCATGTACCCTCATGGTTAGTTCCCCTTTCTGTACATCAATAATGGTTCAACCTGTAGCCAAGAATGGTCTCCCGAGGATGATCGGCATGTCTCTGTCTTCCTCCATATCAAGGATAATAAAATCTACTGGGAAAATGAATTTGTCAACTTTTACTAGCATATCTTCAACTACACCACTCGGAAATACGAGCGTTCAATCAGTAACTTGATGCCTTTGTCACAGAAAAAGGCATCAAGTTAACACTCGCCCCTAGATCACACAAAGCTATCGAAGTTACGCTCTTCTATGATGCAAAGGATAGTAAAATTGTCAGGATCTTTCAACTTTGGGGGAAGCTTCCTCTGGATGATAGCGATGTATTCTTCTGATAATACTAATGTCTCATAATCTCCCAATCTTCATTTTCATGAAAGAATATCTTTCATGAATTTGGCATAATTGGGTATTTGTTCCAACGCTTCTGCAAATGGAATGTTGATATGTAACTTTTTAAAGATCTCCAAGAACCGAGAAAATTGCTTGTCCAGTTTATTTTCTGGAGACTCTGTGGAAAATATGGAGGTAGAGTGATTTTTTCTGATTATTTTCCTTTGCTTCTTTTTCCTCCATTTGTTACTCTGTTTCTTTTGGAATTTCTTCCATTGTTGCCTTGATTCCAACATCTTTGTTGATTTCAGTACCACTTTTTAAAATGAAGGCCTGGCACTGCTCCTTCCCTATGTTCCTTGGATTTGGTTCTTTATTACTAAGAAGGGCACCTGGCGGTCTGTAACTCTAAGCATTGGCTAATTGTCCAATTTGATTCTCCAGTGCCTTAATGGAAGCATATTGGCTCTAAAAGATAGCATCATATGCTGCTTGTTGCTTTTTGAACATCTCTGCGATCCATTCCTTCATTTATGGTTCTTTTTCATGTTCCTAGCCTTTGTTCTGTTGTAGGAATCCAGGCGGTGGATGGTTCTTTTGCCCTGAGTTGTTGCTCCATGAAAAATTGGGATGATTCCTCCACCCTGGGTTATAGGTGTTGGCATATAGATTATTCCATTGTCTGTTGAAATTGTTGACAAAATTTACCGTTTCTTCAAGTTGGTTTGGTTCTGGTGCTCCTCCATATAGTGAACTTGTGGATCCAATGTTACTTTATGCGTTGAGAGTCTCAATGAATTTGCATATCTGATCCAACTTGGCATTGACTGCTGTATTGGCTCCAACTTCATAAATTCCAGCAATTCTTTGGATCATGCTCCTTTCTGTTGGCCATAAGGAATTGTTGTTAGCCATTTCTTCGATTAAGTCCCAGGCTTGATCTTCTCATTTTGCCATCAAAGCTCCTCCAGCAGTAGCATCAATTGTGGTTCTCATCAGTCCAGAAAGTCCATTATAGAAAGATTGGACTTGAAGCCAATTTGGAATCTCATGGTGAGAAAATTTCTGGAGTAAATCTTTGTACCTTTCCCAAGCTTCGTAGAGAGTTTCCGAGTCATGTTGTACAAACGATGTGATGTCATTCCTTAGTTTTGCTGTTCTGGCTGGTGGAAAGTACTTTGCAAGGAATTTGGTGGCTAGAGTGTTCCAAGTTGTGATAGAACCTGCTGGTAGTGAATGTAGCCAAGATTTTGCTCTGTCTTTCAAGGAATATGGGAAAACTCACAGTCTCATTACTTCTTCAGCTCCTCGGTTGTAATTGAAAGTGCCACAAACTTCCAGGAAGTTACTGATGTGGGCATTAGGATCTTCAGTTGTATTCCCCGCAAACTGAACTGACTTCTGAATCATCTGAATGCATGTTTTAATGTCACACGTATTTGTTGGTAAGGGAGGAAGTACAATACATGAAATGAAGCCGTCAACCATCGGAATGGTTCTGTCTCGAATGGGAATTGGTGGTGCAACTTCTAAAGGTTCAGATTCCATGTTAACAATTACTTATTGGCCTTCTCGACTTTCCCTTCTTAACTGTCTGATGGTTCTTTCAATCTCTGGGTCAATCGGTCGGAATTCAAAGCTTCTGGTTTGTCTCATGTAGTGTCTAAGAACCTGAAATACAAGAAAACAAAAATAATAAGTAAAAAGAAAATTAGATACAAGTAAAGGTATCTAACCCTCAAAACTAATAGTGAAAGATAAATAAGTCCCTGGAAACGGCGTCAAAAACTTGACCGGTACAATCACACGCGTATAACGCAAGCGCACATATCGTTCAAGAATTATAAAAAGTACCCATCCTATGAGGATTTAATACCTAATCTATTAATTTTATGAGGCCAAATGATTACTAGTATCTATTGGATTGATTGTTGATTGGAATGGTGACTTTGAAATTAAAACAAGTAGATAAAAAGACGCTGAAGTAGTTTGAGAAAGTTCAAATTTATAAAACTATCCAGGGTTGTGATTTCTTCCAATATCTAATTAAAGATGAAGTGGTTATTTTATGTTTTTGTAACATATCAGATTACTAACCTGGAATATGAAATTCTGCAAAAGCCTCTGTCGATGGTTAGATGTAAATACCCAGTATAACACAATTGAACCATATGTCTATGTCAACCAAGTTACCTGAATTTATTAAGATTAAGTTCCAATTGTGGTTACCCCCGCCCGATAGGTATATGTCTATCCTATAAGGAAATCTATTAAAGGGTTATATATCCTCAAGGAAGATTGTGGGCTATTAAGTCTAAGGCTGAAACCTAAAATTCCTTTGTCAAGTTTATTTTAAGTTTACCAGATCAATCTTATTAATGGCCAGTTAACAAGAAGCATTAAGCTTAAGACTTAATAAATAAACATTTATATTACCCAAACTATAAAATACCCTTTATAAACTGGTGAAATTGGATTTCATCACAATCCCAGATAATGGGCTTAGCTACGACTCATATCTAAGGCTAGTAAAAACTTAAAAGACATAAAGTAAAATGCGGAAAACTAAATACTGAAAATTAAAAAGATAAAATTACAATAAAAGAAAATGCTAAAGTAAAATGATTCACTTTTATCACTACTATTTTAGATATCTTCCTTAATATAATATATTAACTTGTGTAAAATTACCAACCAGCCATATAGATGGTAACTTAATTAAGTCAGATTAAGTCTAACCAACCATAAAGACACTATCACGATTTGTCTATAAACAAGCCAAATAGGCGGAAATTACCAACCGACCAACTAGGCGGTATCCATGCTTAGTCATGTTAAAAACAGTTTATAATAATTACCAACCGACCAATATAGCGGTATCCTTATTAAGTCAAGTTTTAAGTAGTTATTATATTATAATTAAGGGAGATTAATCTATTAGCAGTAATAAAAGTTTTACCTTTCTCCCTAGCAGGGGGAAGTTACCTCCTCATAGCTGAATAGTAAAAACTGAAAAAGTAAAGAAAGTAAATTACTATTACAAAAAGTAAATAAAAATACATCACATGACATGTATCGTTCAAGTAGTATAAAAATAATCAATCTCACGAGGACTTAATATCTAATCTATTAATTTTAAAAGGCCAAATGATTACTTCTATCTATTTGAATGATTGTTTGATTGGAATGGTGACTTTGAAATTAAAACAAATAAATAAGAAGATGCGAAAGTAGATTGAGAAAATTCAAATTTATAAAACTATCCAGGGTTGTGATTTCTTCTAATATCTAATTAAAGATGAAGTGGTTATTTCATGTTTTTATAATATATCGGCTTACTAACCTGGAACACGAAATTCTGCAAAAGTCTCTGTCGATGGTTAGATGTAAATACCCAGTATCACCTAATTGAACCATATGTCTATGTCAACCAAGTTACCTGAATTCATTAAGATTAAGTTCCAATTATGATTACCCCGCCCGACAGGTATATGTCTATCCTGTAAGGAAATCTATTAAAGGGTTATATATCCTCAAGGAAGATCGTGGGCTATTAAGTCTAAGGTTGAAACCTAAAATTCCATTGTCAAGTTTATTTTAAGTTTACCAGGTTAACAAGAAGCATTAAGCTTAAGACTTAATAAATAAACTTTTATATTAGTCAAACTATAAAATACCATTTATAAACTGGTGAAATTGGATTTCATCACAACCCCAGATAACGGGCTTAGCTACGACTCATATCTACGACTAGTAAAAACTTAAAAGACATAAAGTAAAATGCTGAAAAGTAAATGTTGAAAATTAAAAAGATAAAATTACAATAAAAGAAAATGATAGAGTAAAAGGATTCACTTTTATCACTACTATTTTAGATATCTCCCTCAATATAATATATTAACTTGTGTAAAATTACCAACCAGCCATAAATGCGGTAACTTGATTAAGTCAGATTAAGTCCAACCGACCATAAAGGTAGTATCACGATTTGTCCATAAACCAGCCATATAGGCGGTAATTACCAACCGACTAACCAGACAGTATCCATACTTAGTCAGGTTAAAAACCAGTTTATAATAATTACCAACCGGCCAATATAGAAGTATTCTTGTTTAGTCAAGTTTTAAGTAGTTATTATATTATAATTAAGGGAGATTAATCTATTTAGCAGTAATAAAAAGTTTTACCTTTTACCCTAGTAGGGGTAAGTTACCTCTTCATAGCTGAATAGTAAAAATTGAAAAGTGATAAAGTAAATTATTATTACAAAAAGTAAATAAAAATTAATTACAGAACTGAAATTTAAACAAACTAGATACAAACTCATTATTTACATCAGAGAATTCAGAGAGGAATGTACATCTAAAACTGAAATTTTTAGCTGAATTTATAGGCGTCGATAGGCCCTGCACGTCGCGACGTGCACTCCTTATGCGTCGCCACGCACCATGTTTTCTTGTGACAAATACGGCGCGTTTTCCAGATCGTCTTACACGTGTCCTGGCGACCGAAAACTGAATGATTATGCTGATGTGGCAATGACGTGGTGACACGTGGCGATGTTCATTGTCGGCATCATAGGATTGTGAGACGTGTCACGTGATGATTGGCTGATGATGATGTGGTGATGACGTGGCACATTGACTTGGCATGTTGCTGATGTAGACACGTGGATGACATGTGGACGACACGTGGCGATGGTGATTGTCGGAACCATAGGATGATAACACGTAGCACGACGCACATTAGCAGAATAGTTGAGATATTGACACGTGGCAGACGTATGTTAGCATCCTGCGCATGTTAGGAGACTTCTCAGACTGTGACACGTGGCATGGCATATTTTAGTTTGAAGCGGCGCAAGTTAGAACAGGCAGGTGCACTTTAGGAGTCGCGATATGTAAAATGATCATTTTGCCATTTTATCTGTTTTCCACTCTTTTGGCTCCAAATCACCTCCAAAATTTCGTGAAACTTTATTTATCTATAAAATAACTCAAAAAACATCAAAATATTCACAAAACTCAAGAAACTATACAAATATTAGGTCAAATGAGTGTGAAATAGTGATGACACGATGCACGGTGCACATTAGCAGAATCGATGAGATGTTGACACCTGGCAGGTGCATGTTAGCATCTGGTGCATGTTAGCAAACTTCTCAGACTGTGACATATGGCATGATGCATTTTAGCTTGAAGCAGCACAAGTTAGCACATGGCACGACGTATTTTAACTTGAAGCAGCACAAGTTAGCACAGACCGGCGCACTTTAGGAGTCGCGACGCGTGAAGCGTGTCGCGATACATAAAATGACCATTTTGTCCTTTTATCTATTTTTCACTATTTTGGCTCCAAATCACCTCCAAAGTGTCCTGAAACTTTATTTATCTACAAAATAACACAAAATACATCAAAATATTCACAAAACTCAAGAAACTATACAAATATTAGGTCAAATTAGTGGGAAATAGTGACACATTTACCACTCATAATTCATATAGGCGTGAAACGCCTAACCCAGTTGGTTAAGAATGGTTTGAGTCATGATCTCACCATTGGACGATATCCAACCTGTGAATCTTACATTCAGGGTAAAATGACCAATGCCTTATTTTCGGGTGTGGGACATCGAGCCACTGTCTTATTGGAACTCATATATTTTGATGTATGTGGTCTCATGAGTCAGACTGATCACAATGGTTTTTCATACTTAGTTACTTTTACTGATGATATGTCACGGTATGGTTATGTTTATCTGATGAAACATAAATTAGAAACCTTTGAAAAGTTTAAAGAATTTCGAAATGAAGTAGAAAAATAAATTGGTCAATATGTTAAATGTCTCCGATCGGATCGAGGCGGTGACTATATGAGTAGAGAGTTCACTAATTATTTAAAGGAAAATGGGATTCTCACTCAATATACTCATCTTGGTACTCCACAACATAATGGAGTGTCAGAGAGGAGAAATCTGATATTATTGGATATGGTCAATTCTATGTCAAGTTTCACAGATTTACCATATTATTTATTAAGTTATGCTCTTTTAACTGTCGCTCATCTTTTGAATAGGATACATTCTAAAGCTTTTCCTACGACTCCGTATGAGATATGGACAGGTAGGAAACCAAATCTTAATTATGTTAGGGTTTGGGGTTGTCCTGCATACGTCATGGTGGCTCAGTAGAATAAGCTTTTGCCTCGAGGGCAAAAGTTTAGGTTTGTTGGATATCCTTCCAATACGAAAGGATATTTATTCTATGATACCGAGCATCGAAATGTGATTCGTAGCTTGCTTAGTAAAATTTCTAGAGGAATAATTTTTGGCTGAAGGAGGTAATCATAGACATGTTGAACTTGTTGAAGTACAACTTGAAACCAACGAACTAATGGAGGAACCTGAAGTTCAAGTAGATGAAGAACCTTAATTACCCACATTTTGTAGGCCAAAGGATATCTAGACCTCCTGATCGCTTGTATTTGATACAAGAAATGAGTCTTGATGTTCTCTTAGTTGAATAGACTAGCCCTTATACCTATAGAGTAACGATGTTGGACATCGGCTCCATGAAGTGGCAAAAGGCCATGAAATCAGAGTTAGACTCTATTCATCTGAATCAATTTTGGGACTTGGTTTAGCTTCCTGAAGGAATTATTCCTATCGGTTGTAAATGGATTTACAAGAGGAAGCGCATGTCTGACGGAAATGTTGAAACCTTTAAGGCCCGATTGATAGCTAAAGATTACATGCAGCGATTTGTGTCGACTACGATAAAATATTTTCACCAGTAGCGATGCTAAAGTCTATTAGGATTTTATTGTCTATTACTTCTTATCGTGATAATGAGATTTGGTAGATGAATGTCAAAACAGTTTTTCTAAATGAATTTCTTGACGAAGAAATCTATGGAGCATCCAAAGAGTTTTGTATCCAGTGAAAATTCGGACATGGTATGTAAGCTTAAGAAGTCCATTTATGGACTTAAACAAGCTTCACAAAGTTGGAATTTTCGATTCGACGAGATAATCAAATTTTCTGGTTTTCTCACGAATTCGGAAGAATCCTGTGTGTATAAGAAGGCCGGTGGGAGTATAGTGGTATTTTTAGTTCTTTATGTTGATGACATCCTGATAATTGGGAATGATATCGGGATGATGCAGGGCATCGAAACATTCCTCTATAAGAATTTCTACATGAAATACTTGGGTGAAGCTGCTTATATCTTGGGCATAAAACTCTATAAAGATAAAGAATGGAAGCTTATTGGGTTATCTCAATCAGCATACATAGATAAGATCTTAAAACGGTATAATTTTGGTAACTGTATGACAAAAAATATACCGTTCAGACATGAATTCCATCTTTCAAAAAAGATGTGTCCACAAATAGAAAAATAGAATATTATAATGTCTAATTAGCCTTATGTTTCGTGTTTGGGCAGCATCATGTATGCCATGTTATGTATCAAGCCTGATATCAGTTTTGCAGTTAGTATGATCATCAAATATCAGTCCAATCCAGGTAATGATCATTGGATGGCCATTAAACATACCCTAAAGTATCTTAAAGGTACTAAGGATAAGTTTCTGATATATGGAGGAAATAAATCATATGGTAATGGGTATACAGATTCAGATTTCCAATCGGATCATGATGATAGAAAGTCTATATCAGAATTTGTATTTACCATCAACGGAAGTGTAGTTTGTTGGAAAAGTTTCAAACATAGGTCAACAGCTGAGTCCATCATAGAGGTGGAATATATTACAGCTTCTGAAGCTGTAAAAGAAGCTGTTTGAGTTAAGAATTTTATCAAATAGTTGGGAGTAGTCTCAAATATCGAGAATCTGATTCCGTTATACTGTGATAATAATGGAGCCATTGCGTAAGCAAAGGAACCGAGGGCGCATCAGAAATCGAAACATGTGGAACGGAAGTATCACATCATTCGAGAGATTGTATTGCGAGAGGACATTGTAGTGTGTAATGTCCCGAGTGAAGATAATGTAGCAGACATGCTTACAAAGTCATTCCTCATTGATAAACATATGGATTCGATGGGTATGAGATACAATCGATATTGTCACTAGAGCAAGTGGTAGAATTTATTGGGATTGGTATTCAGAGCACCAATTTCTTTTATATTTCCTTATAAATATATTTGTAAAAATTTTGTTATGAATAAAATAAGCAGTTTTTATAATATAATATCTTTTTATATATGGTAAAGACGTAATTGACCTAAGAATGCTTAGTTATGGTATAGTTGCAAAAGCATCGTAACTGACATTGAGTTATATCATAATATTATCATTTCTTTAACATTTCCTGATCAAGGTTTACATTACTTGGTCAGCAAGTAAACCCACTGAGACCAATACATATCATGTATTGGAATATTAGATTTCAATAGTAGATTTTCAATGAACCATGAGTCTCGGAGACTCGTATCGATATATATGTGTTTATATCGGATAAACACTGAATGACTCACCGAAAATTCTTAATAAATGGTACACCAACGTCAATAAGAATCTTCTTGGGTTGGGTAGAATAATGATTCTTTGACTTGAGATACCACTGTGAATATATGAGATATCCTTCACACTTTAATGGCAGTCACATCGCCGACCTATTTATGAGATATCCTCCATTTGTTCGTTGGGTGTGGTCTGATCCTCAGGATATCATGTGTGTGTCAAGATAGAATCCGTCACAGAACATAGGTATTCATTATAGGACTAGAAATCTTTTAAATCCATGGGCCCGTGGTCCACTTTAGAAGTGAGTTCTAAGTGTTATTAAGAGATTGCTAATAGAAACGTCGATATGATTATATCTATAGAGATTTGAAGTTTATATTTATATCTATGGAATAATCCAGATACCCGTGTCAGAGGGATTATATGTATGCAATGACCTCAATATGTATGGTAAATCGAGTTTATCTATGGTCGTCATAATTTATGGGTGGGTAGATTATGTATACGAAATTATATTTCATGATGGATATGCCTAAATATAGATAGTCTCACTAATGAAATATACTCGTAGAGCACTAGGGCAACTTTTATTAATAATATTATTTATTCATAAATCATTTAATGGTTAAAAAGAAAGATAAATGCTTAGTGAATTTTTCGGTCGTTTCCTAATTAATGTGTATTTGTATTTAATAAATGAATTTATTAAATACATATTAATTAATTTTCAAATTATGATATTTGACATATATCATTAATATATATATTTGGATTATTTAAAGTAAATATAATATATATATTTAAATATTTATATTTAAATAATTATTTAATTGTTAAATAATTAAAATATAAAATATCTAAGTTGATGTTTATTTTTGAAATGATTAAAGTGTAAATGTTTGACTTTTGTATTTAAAATAAAGGTTATCAAATGGAATTTGACTTCTTTAATTTTGTTTGAAAAATTAAAAATATTTTATTTTATTTTTTTCAAAATTTAGGCGAAGCCCTATAGTATATAAGGTATCATTTTTCATTTGCTTCATAATTTAGGTTAAGCCTCCAAATTACAAAAGAGAGACTCGAGAGGAAAACTGAAGTACTAAAGCTTTAAGTTAAGAAAAAACCTGGAAATCAAGGTATTTTCATTCTTTCCTCTTCTAAGAAATTGTTTCTATTGCTTTAGGCTACAACATATGATATTCTCTTGTGTTTCTACTCTCTTGGTTTTGTAATAAGTGTGTTGGAAGTTTAAATGAAAGATGTTTGCGTGTATGTTTTCAAAGTACGCTTGTAAATGGTGTATAAGCATTCTTTTGATCATTGAATGATCTTATTGTCATTCTAGAGTTGTTAGACCACTCATTAATGACCTGGAATAGTTCTTGAGTTGTTTTAAAGTGCTGAGATTTGTTTGGTATTGTAGAGATTAGATTAAAGTGTTGGATTGTGTTAATTTTGGTTAATTTTGTTAATTTGATTTCTTGAGAAATTAAGGTTTTTAACCTAAACTAAAATTGGGGCTTTTCATATATGTGTTATATTTTGATGTATATAAGATATACAAATCATTTTGGAATTGATTGGAAATCATTTAAACTTATTTTAACAAATTTGGACCAAAATGATCAAAGTTCAAAAGAATTGGGGCTCATGGTAATTTCTAGAAAATTATGGTTTTCGGTTATGAATTGTATTTTAATGTGTATGATATATATGAATCATTTTGGTAGTGATTGGAAATCACCTAAACTTATATTTTATAAATTAGGACTAAAATGATCAAATATAAACTTTGGGGGTCTCATGATAAATTTGAGAAAATCTAGATTTTTGGGTAAAAATCTGTATTGTTGAGTATTGAGTAATTAGAATAAATTAATTTATTATAATTACCCAAGAAAAATAAAAGAAACTGGAAAATTTTGATTTTTCGCTTTTCGCTGCGTTATCCGAAAATACCGCCAAAAACCCTACAAAGGTTAAAGAGTGGAACTTCAGTAGAAGAGCACACCAATGAGTTCTAGAGCCTGTGAACTAGTTCTCTGCAGTAGACGTGTAATTGGGAGATGAAATACAAGCCTTCTTACTACTTAGTTCTCTTCTTGATAGTTGAGAGACATTGGTGGTTACTTTCAGAAATTATGCTCAATGAGTCAAATTTATCATGCCTATAGTAAAAGATGTTCTATCAAATGAAGAGGTCAAAAGAAAAGACGTGGACACAAATTAGACACAAGCCCTCGTCACGGAGAATCGAGGAAGACAACCAGATAAAAATCGAGATAGAGGGAGAAGTAAAAGCAAAAGTAGAGGCAAATTCACAACATGAGTGCTACTATTGTGGCATAGAAGGTCACTTAAAGAAAAATTACCGAAAGCTACAACGAGAGCCGGGTCAAGGAAATTCTAAGTCGAAGAACAGCAATGTGGAGACACTAGTAGTTGCCTTATGAGATGTAGCCATTTGCTCCATTCAGGAAGAGGCATGTTTTCACACCGCAACTCAAGATGTTAAGCGGGTGGATGATACTACAGCATCCTACCGCGTCACCCCTCACAGAGACTTCTTCACAATATATAAAGCATGAGACTTTGGTGCAGTGAAGATGAGAAATGTCAGTTCCTCTCAAATAGTAGAAATTAATGAAATTCAAATGCGAACAAATGAATGGTGTACAATAACCATGGAGGATGTGAGACATGTTCTAGCCACTTTAGCAATGTCACACGGAGAATGATAAAAGGTGTTATGATTGTCGTCCGATGACATATTTACGGCACTTTATACAAGCCTTATGTGAAGATATGTGCAGAATGCATCAATATAACTGAACGAGAGGCTTCTAAAAATTTGTAGTACCAGAGACTCGGTCACATGAGTGAGAAAAGATTGTCTACTTTGATAATGAATTATCTAATCATAGTTTCCAAGAATATTTCTCTAGATCCTTGCAATCACTATCTATTCGGTCATAAAGCCTTTTTTAAATTCTCTGCTACGAGAATATCAGAGTTGATCATTCGGGTCCACTCTGATATTTGTGGTCCCTTAAAGGTTAATTCACTAGGCCATAACAAATATTTTCTTACTTTTATTGATGATGCTTCTTCGAAAGTGTGAGTGTATTTTTTGAAAAAAAATGATCAAGTTGTAGAACATTTCAAACTGTTTCATGCCATGGTAGATCGTAAAACATGGAAGAAATGGAAGTGCCTTCGCACAGATAATAGAGGCGGGTTCACTTCTAGAGAGTTTGATACCTGCTACGGAAGACACGACATTCAACATGAAAGGACTATTCCATAAACCCCATAACACAATAGTGTTACTGAGAGAATGAATCTCACCATTATAGAGAGTGTCAGAAGCATGATCAACATGACTAAGCTACTAAAACTATTCTGGGGAGAAGCTGTTCATGCCATCTGCTACCTGATCAACAGACCACCATATGTACCGTTGAATTTTGAGGTTTTGGAAATATGTGTCCTGACCTTATAATATTTGGTTGTTTAGCCTTTGAACACGTATACAATAAGCTTAGACAGAAGCTTGATGTGAGGACTACTCCATAAATCTTCATATGCTAAGAAGAAGAGGAATTCAGATACAAGTTATGAGACCTAAAGGAAAAAAGGTCATCAAAAGCAGAGAAGTAGTATTTCTTAAAGACCAAATAATAGAAGATGTTAAAAAGCCCAAGATGTCTTCTAATTCCATTCTGACAAAACTGATTCAAATCCAGACACAACCTCAGCACCAACACGAGTGGCAACAGATTATAATGGGGTGCATGATATGTCAGAAGCAGAACCAGAGGAGGAAGAAGAGGGTGTTAAGCAGATGGAGCTTCAACCTGCTCCATTATAAGCTACAGAAACATCCGCAGATCTGGATGATGATAGACCTCTAGAAATCGATGCTCCTCAAGTACAAAGATCTGAGTGATGCCGGATTCCATCAACCAAATACTCAAGATCTAGCTATATTATGCTTACTAATAGGGGGGTCAGAAAATTTCAAGGAAGTTGTATCTCATAAAGATAAAGGAAAATGGTTGCACGCAATACAAGATGAAATGAAATCTCTGCAGAAGAATCATACTTATGAGCTAGTAAACTCCCCGCAAGGCATGAAGGCACTGAAGAATAAATGGGTATTCAAGCTGAAGAAAGATGGCAGCAGAACTATGGTGAAGCCCTGTTAGTAGTTAAAGGATTCTTATAGAAAAAAAGGGAATCGTCTTTGATGAATTTTTTTCACCAATTATAAAATTAGCTTCAATTCAAGTTATCATGGGATTGGTAGATAGTTTGAACATGGAGCTTGAATAGATAGATGTTAAGAAATAATTTCTTCATGGTGATCTATATGAAGAAATCTACATGGAGCAGTTTCAAGGTTTCAGGAAAAGAAAACCTTGTTTGCAAGATGAAGAAAAGCTTGTACGGCCTCAAACAAGCACCAAGACAGTGATATAAGAAGTTTAACTCGTTCATAATGAGTCAATGCTATAAAAGAACTGAAGTAGATCAATGTGTTTACATTCAAAGGTTTCCGAATGGATATTTCTTTGCTCTTCTATTATATGTGGATGACATGTTGATCATTGGATAAGATGCAACGAAGATCAACCAGTTGAAAAAGGAACTCTCTAAGTCTTTTAACATGAAAGACTTAGGACCAACTCAACATATTTTAGGAATACAAATTGTTGAGATAGACAAAACAAAATATGGCTTTTACAGGAGAATTATATTGAATGGGTGATCAGGAGATTCGATCAACAGAATGTCAAACTTATCAGCATTCCGCTAGCACATCACTTCATACTGAGCAAAAGTTCGTGCCCCTCACCAAGAAAGAGATAGATGAGACGTCATCAATACCATATTCTTCAACATTTGGAAGTTTAATGTATATTATGGTATGTACCAAGCCAGAATTGCTCACACAATGGATATAGTAAGTCAATTTCCCTCTAAATAAGGAAAAGAACTTTGGGAGACAGTCAAATAGATTCTCAGGTACCTCATAGGTACGTCGATGTTATGTCTATGCTACGGGGGATCTGATCAAATCTTGGAATGCTATACAAATTAAGATATGACAGGAGATCTTGATATAAGAAAATCAACATCAGGTTTTCTCTACACTTTCACAGGGGGAGCTGTATCATGACAGTCAAGATTATAGAGGTGTATTGCATTATCCATAACATAAGCTGAATATATTACAGCAGCGGAAGCATGAAAGGAAATGTTGTGGCTAAAGTATTTTCTCTAAGTATTATAGATCATGTAGATAAAATACAATATACATTGTGATATTCAGAGTGCTATAGAGTTAAGTAAGAATTCAAGATATCATTCTCGTACGAATCATGTTGATATTCGCTATCTTTAGATACGCGAGGTGATAGATCAACAACTGTTGAGACTAATGAAGATCCATATAGATGAGAATCTGGCCGACTTGTTAACAAAAGTGGTTACTCGAGACAAGCTAGAGTTGTGCAGAGACATAGTTGGGATAGTTGTCAGATGATAATCATTTCAGATGTAGTTGGAGGGGGAGAATTGAAGGATCCAGCTGTCTTCCATTGCCATCAATCTTTGTTCTTCATTGTCAAAGATTGATCCCCACCAATGCCACCATTTTCAAAGTTTGGTGCAACCATCAAAAATGGCCAAAATGACATTAGATGAGAATTATTCATTTCTTGACAGTTTGAGCCAGAATTTTATTCTAAATAGGGAGCTCATTTGAGAAATCAAATGCATCACAACAATTCAGCTTCATGCAAAGAGAGCTCATAGAGTGTAAAGAGAGTAAGGTATTTTGTAAAGTTTAAACACTTGTAAATTCTGTTCATCTAGTAATAGAATTCGATTTTTTTTCATAAACACTCTTGAGTGATAAGAGAATTATAACAGTGCTTTGATGCAAGAGACTTGAATCTTTCTCTAACAAATCACTATGCTAAATAGCAGTGAACAAAGCAGGTTTCTGACTAACTCTCTTTATTTTTGGTCTTTGGTATTTCCAGGTGGTGAAGAGAGGTGGAAGCAAATGATTCATAGACTTTGAAATAAAAACAATGTTTTTTTCTCGGATCAATAGTCGTGGAAAAAATAATAGAGAATGGTTTCATCTTCTAAACAATTTCGGATAAAGGAAATTTGTCTTTGTATTTTTTTTATCAAAAACTGAATAGTCGATAATTATACCTGTTTAATCTCAAAACAACGGTTTATAAAGAAATTCAATGAACGATCGTTCACAAAGAAATTTAATGAATATCAAACTTTATGAAGAGAGAGTTTAAAATACCTAAAATCAAACAACTCTTCTCTACCACCATTAGAGGGAGAACATGAAATATTAAATTACAAAGATAGTTTGTTGATGGTGATTTCTTGACCCGAGAAATACAGAAGAATGAAGAAGGGTATAGAAGAGATTTTTATTTCCCGAACAAGGGTCCCAAGCCCAAGAAGTATAAGCATCCGGCTGAACGAGAAGATCAGAGTTATTCTGCACCTGATATCTGATCCAAAATGGAAAAACATTCAGAGAAAGATGTTCACTTATTGCCCGACCCGACCTTGGGATTCAACAGGGTAGAGCATCAGTTGTTTCAGTTTACCGACCCAATAAGGCAGGTCGTGATGATGGCGTTATGTTCAAGTCTGGATGACGTAAGCCCTATAAGGGAATTTGTATCTTCCAAAAGGTCTGATACAACAGAAGCAGACCATCAGTTTATCTTTTAGCATGCGCTATCGCGTGGGAGCAGTTAGAATACAGGCTGGCATTATGGAATAACGTGTAGCAGTTATCAAAAGTGGTATGGTTTAATGAGGTGTCAGATAGTAGGGCTACTGTTTACAGAAATAGTTGGGGAAGAGAGCTAGTGCGGCAATGGGAGGTTCAAGTGGCTGATGTCACTAATATAGTGTAAGTGAGCCCTAATCAAAGGCGAAGAGAGATGTTCATGGGGGAAAAACCTATGTTCACGATAGCGGGGGGAAGACATTGGAAAACCTATGTTCCTAGCGGGGGGAAGACATTGGAAAACCTATGTTCCAAGATGATCCAAAAGGCTAGACCATTGCCTATAATATTCACTGTGGAAGATATCTAAGGGACCCCATAATGACGCGCTAGTAATTAAGGCCAATATCGGCGGGTCCAAATGTAGATTGGATATCAGTAGATTTCGAGAGCGCGGTGGATATCATCGACAAGGAAGCTCTAGACAATTTGGGCGTAGAGTACACCACTTTGACCCGGAACACGACACCGTTGTATAGGTTTGGGGGAGCATCCGTAGTCCTGCTGGGTCGGATATAGTTGGCTATTACCATTGGGACGGCTCTCCACACCGGATCGTTATGATGGATTTTACTGTAGTAGATTTCATGAGTAACTATCAGGTGATCTTAGAGAGGCCCTTCATGATGAAGTCAAGGGCGGCTATATCTTGTTACTACCTGAAGCTAAAGTTCCTAAGCTGGGAGGGAATTGGGATAGTTTGTGGAAGTCAGAAGACGGATATGAGTTACTTTGCTACCATTTCTAAGGAAACACTTTGTATTGAAGATGTGGGGTGAAGAGGAAGGAAAAAGAAGGGGATAAGGCAAAAGTTGAGTCGGTCGATCCCTGACTTGGGGATCATGCCCAGTTGGGGGTAGAAGAAGAGCTAGAACAGGTGGAGCGTTTAGACTTTGGAAAAATAATAAAAAATTAGGGTAGGATCGAAATCAGGTTTGAGGAAGCAACCACTAGTTTTTCTGAGGGAGTATATGGATGTCCTTCCATGGGGGCACGAGGACATGCTCGGGATTCACCCCAAATAAATCAAAAATCATTTGGTGATCGATCGGGATCATAAGTCGGTGAAGCAAAAGAGGAGGATTTTCAACCAAGAACGATATGAGGTGATTCGGATAGAGGTTGAAAAAATGATAAAGGTCGGGTTTATCAGGGAGGTCAAGTACCCGTAGTGGGTATCCAATGTAGTCTTGGTGAAGAAGGCCAGTGCGAAGTGGAGGATGTGCATGGATTTCTCTGATTTGATCAAAGCTTGCTTGAGTTTTATACTCCATAAGGTAGATCAGTTGGTGTACTTTACGACATGTTATGGACTGCTTAGTTTCATGGATGTTCTCTCGGGGTAAAACCAGGTCAGGATTCATATGGAGGACGAAGATAAGGCAGCCTTCATTACTGACCAAAGGCTGAATTATTACAAGGTGATGCCATTCAGATTGAAGAATATTGAGGCCACATATGAGAGGTTTGTGAACAAGGTTTTCAAGCCACTTATCGACAAGATAATTCAGGTCTATATCGATGACATGATTACGATAATGGTGAAGCCCGAGGATCATCTGGACGATATCAGATAGACATTTGAGTTGTTGAGGAAGCACAATATGAGATTGAATCCAGATAAATGTCTTTTTGGTGTATCTTCGGGAAAGGTTTTGAGGTACATGGTCAGTGTCCGGGGCATCGAAGAAAACCCGTAGAAAATCAAGGCTGTATTGGATTGAAAGCCCCCGATGACGGTCAAAGAAGTTTAGAGTCTAATGATTCATGTGGCAGTATTAAATCAGTTCATTTCTAAGGTCACCGAAAAGTGTTACACCTTCTTCCAACTGATCAAGAAGGCTAAAAATGAATTCAGTTGGACAACTGAATGTGAGGACATATTCCATCAACTCAATGAGTACTTGGCCCAACCTCTACTATTTGTAAATCCGATTCTAGGTGAGACATTGTTCTTGTACTTGGTTATTTCTGAATATGATGTGAGTTCGGTGTTAGTGCAGTAAGTGGATAAAATACAAGGCCGGTGTGCTACACTAGTAAGGCCTTATTGGATGCGGAAACTCGATACCCAGCTCATGAGCTAGTGGCTTTTTCCTTGGTCACTACAGCAAGGAAATTACGCCCATATTTTAAAGCCCACCCCATCAAGGTATATACCTATTGGGGTTTTGGGCGACAATTCAGGTTACATAGCGGAAAGCGGGAAAATCAAATTTTTCATTTCTTTATTTTTTCTTGAGTAATTAAAATAAACTTATTTATTTTAATCACTCAATACTCAAAAATAGAAACTTTTAACCCAAAAATCATAATTTCAGTAAATTACCATAAGACCTCAAAACTTTCCATTTCAATCATTTTAGTCATAAGTTGTTCAAAACAAGTTTAGGTGATTTCCAATCACAACCAAAATTATTTTTACATCAAATATAAATTAAAACAAAATTCTGAAAAAATTTCCAGATTTTTCAGAAATTACGGAAATGTCCCAAAACTTTACATTTTGATCATTTTAGTCCTAATTTGTCAAATGCATAATTAGGTGATTCCAAATCACTAACAAAATGATATATACATGTTTAATTCATGAAAATAAAAATTACAATTCAAGAAAATAATTTTCCCTAAAATGTCGAGAGGTCCTCATATTTTCATGAATTTACAATTTGGTCATTTTTTTGTTCAAAACATGTCAAGATCAAATCCAAAAATTCCCAAATTTAATATACATCATATATACATCAAATTACATCACATATATGAAAAGCCCCAAATTAGAAGTGGGTTATGAATCCTAATTTTATAATTTCAATAAATTGATAAATTAACACCAAATTAATTAAATTCAACACTTAATTCAATTCCCACAACACCATATAAGTCTCACCATCATGAAAAAACTCAAGAATAATTTTAGGTCATTTATGAGTGGCTAAGTAACTCTAGAATGGCAACTCACTATCAAATGGTTAAAAAGAATGATTAAGAAATAATTTCATGCAATCTTAATATATATACATGCCTCCATCTTTCAATCAAGTTCCCAACCATCAAAATACATCCACAAGAGAGTAGAGAAAAATCTAAGCTATATATATTGAAGCCTAGAATCTTAGAAACATTTTTCATAAAGGAGAAAGTAAGGAAAACTTACTAAATACGAAAGATTTCTAAGCTTTTGCTTTCTTTCTCCCTTTTTCTCTCAAGCTCTCTTTTTATTTTGATTTAGGGTTCTTAGATATGAAATAAAAAATTGAAACAAGACTTATATATTTTTTTAAGCCATTAACGAAAATTGGAAAAAATATTAGCCATATATTTTCAATTTTTATTTCAATAAAAAATAGATAAATATTTAATTAATTTGTTGTGAAAGATCATTAAATAATTTAATATTTATTACAAATAAACCAATTAAATCTAGCCATTTAAACCAACCAAAAATGGCTATTTTATCCAATAAAAATAATCCATTTTTCTTACTTTAAAAAAATAAATAAGATATTTACTATTTAATTAATTTAATTATTCAATATTTGAATAATCAAATAATTAAATACAAATATCTTAAATATATGTATTATATTTACATTAAATAATCAAAATATATATATTAATTATAAATGTCAAATATCAACATTCGACATTTAACAAGTGGCTGAAAGATTCCAAACGCATGTATTATCATTTAACCGTTAAATGACTTGTAAATAATCAGGATTATTTATAAAAGTTTCCCTAGTGCCCTACGAGTATATCTCATTAGTGAGACTCTCTATGTTTAGGCATATCCGTCACGAAATCCAATTTCATGTCCATAATCTACCCACCCGTAAATTATGACGAACACAGATAAACTCTCTGAACCATACAGGTCGAGGTCACTGCATGCGTATAATCCTTCCGTCACAGGTACCCAGATTATCCCAGAGATATAGATATAAACGTCAAATATCTATAGGTATAATCTTGTCGACAATACTATTAGCAATATCTTAATAACACTTAAAACTTATTTCTACAGTGCACCACGGACCCGTGGATTTAAAAGATTGTTAATTCCTTAATGGATACCTATGCTCTGTACACAGAACTGATGGATCCTATATTGATACACACAAGATGTCTTGAAGATCAGTCCACACCCAATGAACAGGCGAAGGTCTGATCTAAATAGATCGATGACTTGACTACCATCAAAGTGTGGAGGATACCTCATATATCCATAGTGGTATCTCAAGTTGAAGGATCACTATGCTCACTCAATCCGAGAATATTCCTATTGATGTTGGTTTACCATCTATTAGGAAATCTTCAGTGATTCATTCAATGTTTATCCAATATAAACACCTAAATGTCCATACGAGTCTCCCCAGACTCATGGTTCATTGGGATGAACCATCAGACCAAGTCTCGATATAAGATGTGTACCGGTCTCAGTGGATTTTACTAACCGAGCAGTGTTAGTAAATCATGACCAGGAACTTTATTTGATAATATACCTTTAGTAGTGACACTTCTCAATGTCAATTACAAACAATTTTATAACTATGCACTACATTATATATTATACATATCACTAAATCATATTTAGTTTCAATCTAATCATAATATATATATATATATATATATATATATATATATATATATAAAAGCAAGAAGTATACCATAAATAAGTAATATTATGGAAAAAGAAATTGTTCGTATTCATGAATCGGTCATGAATATGATCCAGATTGGCACTTCGAGCACCAACCCTAACAATATCAACCAATATCTGAGGCAGATACTACACAAGCCGGAGGTCTCGGGTCGTCTAGTGAAATGGTCTTTGGAGCTCAGTGAGTATGATATATTATATCTGCCTAGAGTATCGATTAAGGGGCAAACACTGGCAGATTTCATTATGGAGTTCACTGGGCCTCACGTTATGGCAGTAAAGGAAGCTAAGTGATAGCTTTTTATTGATGGATCGGTTAGCGAATAAAGATGTGGGGCCGGAATGATTGTCTGAAATAGTGAAGGAGATGAGTTGAGCTACGTCCTAAGATTCACCTTCGAAGTTACAAATAATAAGACTTTGCATGGCAGTTGGAGTCAGGGATGTGATTGTGAAAAGCGATACCTAACTGGCCGTTCAGTAACTGAATGGTGAATTACAGGAAAGAAAGCCGAACACGATTGCTTATCAGGCCGATGTAAAGAAGCAAAATGATGGAAAAAAGAATGTAGTGTTCGAGCAAGTAGGACGGGATAACAACCGACAGACGGATGATGAACGAAAAATATATCACTATTTACCGCCCCTTTGACCTAATATTTTGTATGGTTTCCCGAGTTTTATGAATATATTGATGTGTTTTTATTTATTTTACAGATAAAATAAAATTAGGACGTAATGGAATCATTCAGGAAGAATATGGAACAAATAATGGTAAAATCTGGACTTGACATCTGGATATTGGAGGTTGGAAACTTGAAATGGCGTTCTAACGAAGTACAATTTCGGAAATTTTATCTTTGCGTAATTTTCATATTTTGGCCATATCTTTTTATTCCGATATCGGATTAAGGTGATTCAAGTTCCACATGAAAGAAGACTCAAAGATCTACAATTTGGATGTCGTGGGAGTTCTGAATTCTGAAGATTTGATGACCGAAATTGATGAAAAATCTAAAAGTGTGTTATGTGTAATTATTAAAGTCATTTTCAAAACAAAAAAATAAAATAAAATAAAATAAATGAAAATTGTTAAACTTCTACCAAATATACTTGCATGTTTGGTGGAGGATTTAATGCCATATTTTGTGCCATGTTTGGTGTCATATTTTGTGGAGGTAAAATTTTGCCTATAAATACCAAGCCATTTCATTTGTAAATTTCATACTTTCCTTGATTTCTTGAATAGGAATTAAGGATTTGTATCTTGTGTGTTTTATTTAGTAGTTTTGTAATGTATTTTTATTTTTATTTTTAGTAGTAATAATAGTTTGAGTGTTTTTATTTTGGCCATATCTTTTCTTTAATATGATAAGGTAGATTAATCTCACTTAATTTAAAATATGGAAATTATAATGTAATAATATGGATTAAAGTTGATACCGCCTTAATGGTTGGTTTTTTTATTTGATATAATATTAATTTTAGGTGATAGATGATTACCGTCAATATGACTGGTTTATGGACAAATAATAACACCGCATTTATGGCTAATTTGACTTAATTGGGTAACACTGATAATTTCTATATTCTAATAAAGTGAGATTTCTACATTTGAAATATTAAAGGTGGATCCTCTAACCCCCATTATTTTATTTTTATTCTAGGGAAGTGATGAAATACAATATTCACATGCTTGATAATTGATTTAATTATATTATGTTTATGGTTTGGTTTGTTTATTAAATCTTAAGCTTAATCCTTCTTGTTGCCTGATCACCAATAAGATTGATGTGGTGAACTTAAAATGAACTTGGAAAAGGGATTTTAGGTTTCAGCTTTAGATTCAATAGCTTACGATCTCATATTGGGGTAAAAGTCATTTAGGTAGATTTCTTTACAGGATATGAATATACCTGTCGAACGGTGGTAGCCATAATTGGAACTTGAACTTAATGAATTCAGAT
Source organism: Zanthoxylum bungeanum (assembly GCA_019454045.1). NCBI lineage: Eukaryota > Viridiplantae > Streptophyta > Magnoliopsida > Sapindales > Rutaceae > Zanthoxylum > Zanthoxylum bungeanum. Next base: position 33,509 of record SKCR01038495.1, on the reverse strand, counting down.
AACTTGGTTAACATAGGAATATGATTAATTTGGTTATTTTGGGTGTTTGCATCTGACCATCGGAAGAGGCTTTTGCATATCTTCATGTTCTCGGTTAGCAAACTGATTTATTACATATATATAAGAGAATCAATTCATCATTAGAATAATATTGTGTGGAATCATAACCCTAGATGTTTGTGTATTTTGTTTATTTTCCTTAGAATTTTCTTTTGTGTTTTTATTTATTTAGCAAATCCAAATTCAACCAACCAATCAAGTAATCATTCTCATCTCCCTTTAATTAGATACCTGTAAATAAATAGAATCAATAATTAATAATAATAATAGAAATTAAATCCTCGTGGAATCGATATTTTTATACTACTTAAGCGATACGTGCGCTTGCGTTACGTGTGTGATTTCACCGATCAGCAGACACGCTGGCTCGGTTTGCATTGTCCATCAAATCAAAAATTACTCGAACCATTCCGTTAGGATATTTAAAATCAAGAAGTGTTGGGATGTCGAACGTAATGGATGTAGATTCCGAGAGGGGGGTATCCTGGATGGATCCGATCAAAAAGTATTTAGAGACAGGGATGTGCCCGAGAGGAAGAAAGAGGCAAGGAAGCTGAAGTATCGGAGTGCAAGAGTTTGCATGATAGACGGGGTATTATATTGAATAGGGTACACAATGTCAAACTTAAGGTGTTTGGGACCCGAGGAGACAGATTATGTGCTCATAAAAATTCATGAACGAATAGGAAGCCATGGTGGAGGTTGATCGATCACTCACAAGACATTAAGCCAAGGTTTTTTCTGGCCAATAATGCACCATAAAGGGGACAAGGTTGCACAGACATGAGACAGATTTCAGAAGAACGCCAACATTCCCCACCAACCCCTCGAGCAGCTAACCGTATTGTCAAGTATTAGTCGTTTGCCCAATGGGGATAAATACCATTAGTCTGGTGCCCACTGGTCGAGGTCAAGCGAAGTTTTCCATTGTTGCAATCGATTACTTCACCAAGTGGGTGGAAGATATGTCATTGTCTATGATAACTGAGAGGAATGAAATAGATTTTGTTAGAAAAAATATTGTGTGTCGGTTCGGGATCCCCGAGGCTATCATCGCAGACAATGGGAAGCAGTTTGATATTAAAGGTTTTAGGAAACTTTGTGAGGACCTCCAGATTGTATTGAGGTTTGCCTCACATGCTCATCCAAAGTCTAATGGATAAGTAGAAGCAAAGAATAAAACCATCAAAAGTAACTTGAAGGCAAGGCTCGGAACCTGCAAGGGTTTGTGGGTCGAGGAGCTACCAGAGATTTTATGGGCACATCGAACAACCTAAAAGGACTCCACAGGTGAAACACATTTCTCTTTATCCTATGGTGAGAAGCGATTATCCCAGCATAGATAGGGATGTTGACCCATCGGGCTTGGTATTTTAAGAAAGGGCATAACGATGATCTCATGACGCACCATCTTCACTTGATAGAAGAGAAAAAGGAGAGGTCAGTAATGAGATGGAAATATATCAGCAGAGGATGGCGCGCTTTTACAATAAGAAGGTTTGGGTACGATCTTTTCTCCCCGGAGACTTGGTCCTGAGGTGAGTTACTCTAAATACGAGAAGGCTCGAGAAAGGTTCATTGGGTGCCAAATGGGAGGGTCCGTATAGAGTGACTGAGGTCGTCAGGTCAGATGTCTATCTATTGGAGCAGCTGAACGATACCCGACTTAAAAATCCCTGGATTGCTGAGATGGTGAGAAGATACTTCCAGTAACTTCCCGTAGAATGATCCTCGAGAGTTATAAGATGATCAAACGACCCCATGAGCTGTTGAATGAAATGTAAAAGAACATCATTAGAAGTCTCCATCTAGTATTGAGCTTTTGAATGATATGTAATGTCATTAGTTAGAGATGTTTACCGGTCAGTGCTAAGGATGGACAAGCTCCTCCTAAGGATGAACAAGCTCCTCCTAGAGAAATTATGGTTGATGTTCGACCTACCGATCTTTTAGTTCTCGATAACGATAGTCGTCATGGAGCGGTACGAGAGCCGAGAGGTAAGGTGTGCTCGATCAGTTTCTATAGTACCTCATGCTTGTTATGGACATGTGGTGGCTTTCCGGGCTTGTTATTATATAGAGGGTGAAATATGTAAGGGTGGATTCACAAGTGGGAATAGAAGGAGAAGTAATCGGCTACAAGGTTGGTGGTCCAAAGTCATGAAGACAACTTCTTCCAATCTTCCATGAAGTCGAGGCATAGTCACATACACCCGAAGAAAATAGTCACTAGAATATACAAGTCGGAAGCCCCCGATCAAACTCGTAAGCTACACTTGTGAAGAATTATTCAGGATGAGCTTGGTTCTGAAGCAAGTTGTCAAGAATTGTTCAGGAAGAGATTGGTTCAGAAAGGCATTGCTAAGGATTGCTCGGAAATGTGATGGAGGAACTTCCAATAGAGCCTCTCTTAGAATGACCCTCAAAGTTGTAAAAAGGGCAGTAGATCCGTTAAATATGAATAAGACTTTCCTTTTTAAATAAAAACTTGTCCACATTTCTTGTTTATTATTTGGATGGAAAATACATGTTTAATATTCTTGTGAGATACCCGTGGTTGAGATACATCAAGGGATGGAAGACATGTGAGAAAAGTGTTTACCACCCATGACATGCCAATGTCGGGTGTCATTATCAAACTCTCAGGGCGGAGCGTCATTACCCAATGACTTGCACCTATGAGGAACTTAAGCACAAAGACATGTGTGGCATTTGGCGCCTCGAGTATCCATAGCACGGTTGACAAATGAGTCATCGCGATACTTGGTGCCTCAAGGTAATCATAGCATGTATGGATGGCTAATGGCTTCGGTACTACAGTATCTTTGGGTTTGCATAGCACTGGAAAAGCCCACGGGCCTCCGTGGTGTTTGTAGCCTCGGGAGGTATACAGTACGGGGAAGATCAGAGAGTCTCTGTGGCATTTGTAGCCTCGGGATATGCCTAGCACGGGGAGGGAGAATGCATGTATGGCATTGGCCATCCCATTTTAGATCGTTATGAGCATAGCATGGGGAAGAACTGAGGGTCGCTGTGGCATTTGTAGACCCAGGGCCTCCCTAGCATGGGAAAAATCTCATGACATTTGCTGCCCCTCGATCCGTAGCTCGATTCTCCATGACGTTGAACTATGAGGTTCAAAATTGTTATTTTAGGTAGTATAGGACAGGACGCTGCCTCAGGCTCCGTTGTTAATTCTTTTGGATCTGCACGAGGTATTTGATAAATCACCCTTGTTTTGTTTACCTTTTTTTATCCTGGTTTTTTTGGGCGGATAACTTGCAATGGGATGCCATTTCCAATCTTCATAGTGATTTTCGGAGGTTGAAAAATCTTCCCTCACGGTTAATTCACGGAAAGAAGATTAATGGCCCAATGCCACATTCGTTCTACTGAGGCCATAGTGTGAATTGAGATGGCTCGGGGCTACATTTGTTCCGCTGAGGCCATAGTGTGAATTAATGGATCGGGGCTGCATTCATTCCGCTGAGGCCATAATATAAATTAATGGCTCGAGGTTGTATTCATTCAGTCGAGGCCATGTTGGTGGCATAAAAAGAAGCATTCCCTTGTGGCCAGTGTGTTTGATGGCTCGGGGTTGTATTCGTTTTGTCGAGATCATGTTGGTGGCACCAGGAGGGAGCAATATCTTATGGTCAAGTTATCGCATTGGCTCAGGGCTGGGTTACGTCCCGCATAGACCCTATTGTTGTGTGTTGGTGCAAGAAATGAGCATTCTATTGCGGCCAAATGACTTATATATCTTGGGGTGGGTTTTTCCCCCCAAGGTTTTTCTTTTTCAAATCAGCTCGGGGTTGGGTTACGTCCCTCCGAGGCCCTTTGTTGTGTGATTGCTCAAGGCAAGCTTTCCCTGATGACCTATATTTGGTATCACAAGTCTTTGCAGTTCATCCTCTTCCAGAATCGTAGCATGTCAAGAGCGTGCATCAGCCCGATGAAGCATGAGATGAGTTTTCTCAAGTTTGACTAGAGAAACCAGTGAACAGACCGGCTAGAGTTAGACCATATCAATATTTTCAACTAGATAGGGCCTAGTGGAAGAGATAACCAAGCTATGGATCAGAAGCAGAGGTGTTAGATCCGGATTGTGGGCCTGATGTGGAGCTTCACCAGGAGCATCAAAGATTGCATCTGAGGAACCCGCTTTGAGGTGGGGGATTTTTAAATTCTAGACTTGACTACGGCTAATCACCACCGTAAAATGACACCATACCATTATAGTTCACGGCACCAACTCGCAGACTTGTTGATACCGAGAACTATATGACAGATGTTGATGGTGATTTTCTGGCCCGAGAAAAGCAGAAGTATGAAGAAGAGTATATAAGAGATTTTCATTTCCCGAACAAAGGGACACAAGCCCAAGAAGTATAGGCATCCGGCCCAACGAGAAAATAAAAGTTAGTTTGCACTTAACACCCGACCCAAGTTGGAAAAATATTTAGAGAAAGATATTCACATGATGCCCGACCCGACCTTGTGATTCAACAGGACATAGCATCACTTGTTTCATTTTACCGACACGATGAGGCAGGTCGGGATGACGACGTTATGTTCAAGTCTGGATGACGTAAGCCCTACATAGGAAATTGTATCTTCCAAAAGGTCTGATGCGATAGAAGCAGTCCATCAGTTTATCTTCTAGCATGCGCTATCGCGTGGGAGTAGTTAGAATATAGGCAGACATTATGGCATAACGTATAGCAGTTACCAAATGTGTCATGGTTTAATGAGGTGTCAGATGGAAGAGCTACTGTTTGCAGAGTGGTGGTGGAGGAGAACCTGTGCGGCGATGGCAGGTTCATGTGGCTGACATCACGAATATAGTATAACAGTGGAATTATACCTAGTAAATAAAAGGATTGAGAGTTCATTGTAAAAGTTTGATCAATTTGATTCAAAAGCACTTGTAGCTTATAATAGAGAGAGAAAAATCTCGAGCTAGAGAAAGAAATGAGGTCGGTTAGACCCGAGCCAGTAATAAAAGTTTCATTTCCTTTTTTGCCCATGGACGTAGGTTGGATCCATTCCACCGAACCACCTTAAATCTTCTATTTTGTCTGTGTGTTTTCCTTTTGCCTACTAAATTTGCATTTGGTTCCCAACAAACTAAACAAATTCACTGTTTGGGAGAGGTTTGTTCGAGAAGTGATTTTCCTGAATTACCCTTGGAACGAAATAACAACCGTCAACATAGTTTAAATGAGAAAAATTATGAGAAATAAGGAGAGAGTATAAATCAATAGAGGATTAAGGAGAGGTTAATAATTACATCACGATTAATAATATGAGTATAGATTATATGAGTTTTTGTCACATATCTTATGACGTAAAGGTTATTAGAGTGTCTCAATAAATGTGGTTTGGTGGTGTAGAGCTCAAGATCTCATATTGAGGTCCTGGGTTTGAATCCAGGGAGTACGTTTCTTGTAAGAGCATGAGACAGTCGAAGGTTTTGTTGGAAAATGCTTATTAGTAAGTATTTTGAGGCACAATTTTAAACATGGTCCACTTCGTGTTAGTGGTTGGTTTTGAGTGATTCGGATACTTCTCTGTGAGTAGTTCAGAATGGTATATTCATATGCTTAAAATGATGTTTGGGTGAATGAGAAATTGTTGCTCAAAGTTCACCAATTGGTGTTGGAAAATAAGGAGAAATGAGCTTGTCCCACATGGGAAAGCTAATAGAGAGAAATTGTGCTTATATATGATTACTCATATGTAGATGGGTAAGTGTTATAAGCATAGAGGCTCTCTCTATGTGCGCGCGCAGGGGGGTGCAAATCAAAATCCGAACAGGTCTGACTCGTGTGCACCAGCGCGTCCTGCGTACACGAATGTCGGACCAAATTGTGCGGGCCCGGCCCAACCAATTTTTGCAAGTCTCTTTATTTTTTCCAGGCTTTTGAAGTTCCATAACAGTTAAATTAATTCTATTAATTAATTTGGTGGTTACTTCGAATGAAAGGTCTCCCACTAATGTGATTTAATTGGCATATTTATTTTTCTTCTATAAAAGGCAGTGATTGTTTTCATTTTAAAAAGAGAGACAATTTTCAAAAGAAAAACACATTCTTCCATTTTCTTTGTCTTTTTGTTGAGAGAGTTCAAACACTTTGTGGTTCGTTGAAAACAAGTTTGGTGGTGCCCATACTTGTTTGTTTCCGTTGCATCCTGGGAAACAAACGTCTCATGTTCTACTGCACCTTCGGTAGGGGACGAAATTATTTTAAGGAGATTATTGTCACATCAACAAGCCTCGGAATACTGAAGCTTTCGGTCTGACTACGTTTGGTTGATCGGGTCTGACTTGGTTACTGGATCGTCAGGGGCTGATTTCAAGGTCTGAAGCACCTTCCTCATCAGGGTTCGCTCATCAGGGTCCGCTCTTTAGGGTCTGCTCACCAGGGTCTAACTCTACTCGTTAGGGTCTGCTCGTTAGGATCTGCTCGTGTGGGTCTGCTCATCAGGGTCTAACTCTACTCGTCATGGTCTGCTCGTGTGGGTCTGCTCGTCAGGGTCTGCTCGTGTGGGTCTGCTCGTCAGGGTCCGCTCTGCTCATCAGGATCTGCTCTGCTCATCAGGGTCTGAATCATTATATCAAGAGCTGATTATGGATTTCCTTTATTTATTTATTTTTTTGTTGTTGTGGTTTTACTGTTTGTTCAAGTCCTTGTAAGAACACAGTAACCGAATAAGTGTAATAGGTTTTACCTACTCCGCTTAAGCCCGGAACAGATGCTTTAGCGGTGGGGATTTCCAATGATTCAAAAAAAAAAAGATTATTAGAAAGTTGTATATATGTACGAATTTAATTAAAAAAAAAAAAAAAATTTGTGGGGATGTAATATTAGAGGAGACTTAAGTAACTCATACTATTTTTTTAGGAAAAGCTCCAACAATCTTCAACAAAAAGGTACATATACTCGAAATCCATACATATGAATAGATAGAGAATACATAATATAATTATTTCTAAAGAAATTATAAAATAATTATTTCTAAACAACTCGACGAACTAACCCGTGACTTCAGGAAAAAAGAGATAGAAGTAACAGTGACCTGTAATATTTAAAAGGAAAGAAGTGAAAAAAATAATGTCTCTTTCAAAAGGATCAATCAATTATTTATCATGAAAATTATATAATTACTTATGAGCTAATTTTTTTTAATGATAGTTATAATTTTTCATATATTTATAATTTAAAATTTATTAAAAATTAATATTATTTAGACATTTATTAACATGAAACCGAGAATTTACTCCCTCAAATATTTAAGCGATATCTATCCACATGTTCATATTCTCATAAATAGTAAGCTAATCAACAATTATTGATCGCATGAATGTCATTCCTTATTTATATCAGTTGAAGTTTTAAGTGCCACTGCTTTGTGATTAAAATCTCTATGCATGAGTCAGCTTTTAGTGGACTCGATTGTAATATCCAAAACAGGGCTCTTATTTATTGGTTGCAAGTTGCTTTAATATTGACAATTATGTGTGTATTTTTCTATGCTACTGAAATGGACATTTCTATTAAAGGTACCTAGTTAATTGATTCTGAGTTTCATGCTAATTAGGAGTGTGCAATAATCGGTTTTAACCGAATTATTTTGACCCATTTTTTATTATGGTTCAGTTAATTCGGTTAAATCGGTTATTGTGATTAAAATTTTTAACTTTTTCGGTTATTCGGTTCGGTCACAGTTATGAGATTCGTATAACCGAACCGACCTATTAACCGAAATTAAACTATATATATATATATATATATATTACCGCGTGCAAATCCTTTAATTTTTTAGAGTTACGATAGTCTGTATGTAAACTCTCAATTGGTTGTAGTTATATTGATTTGATAATACTACCCGAAAATAAAATTGATAAAATTCAAATGACAAGATGCATTAACACCTTGGTTTTGACTCTTTTTAATTTCTCTCAAGAATTTAATGGTAAAAATACAAAAAAAATTAAATGTGTAGATTTTGCATCGTGGTGGATTCGTGACTCTTAAAATTTCTAACATGGCAGGTTTGGAAGGAAATCTGAGGCCGTGACAATTATCGAGGGTTTAAAAAATATTTCTATCGTATGTAATTAAAAATATATATATATATATATATACATATATATATATATATATAATATATATATATATATATATATATATTTAATCAAATGTTAGTTTTTTAGAATCGGATATGTGATCGAATTAGTGATCTAAAAAATTTAATGCGTCAGTGGTTCGACTGGTTGAAAAGTTCAGAAAAAATCAGTAGAACCGACCTACATCATATATAATTTTACTAATTAAAAATTATAAAAAATATTAAATTTTAATTTATTGGATTGGTTAATAACCGAATTAACCATAACCGACCGAAATATAATGGTTAATTAGTTAATGGTTATGTATCATAAATTGGTTAAATCGGTCACACCTTTATTTAACCGAAAATTTCGGTTACGGTTAAAAAATCAAAGATTAATTGACCGAACCGACCGATACACACCCCTAATGCTAATAGGTGTGTCTAAATATTAAAGAAATAGTAATAATTATAAGTTGTGTTTAAATATTAAAAAAAAAAAAAAATAGTAATGCTATTAACAAACATAAAAAATAATATCACTTTGGCTATTATTATCAAGTATTTAAGCATATCTATTTATAACCATGCTAGAATGGTGTCTATATAAAAAAAAAAAAAAAGATTATTGTTGGGATGGATAAGCTCTCAAATGAAAGCTCTATTTATAGTAAATTAATAACTCAAAAAAAATCAACAAAGTATAAAATCCACCGAAAGTTTATATTAATTTTCGGTAGGTTTGGTTTGATGCATAAACATATTTATGTATTAAGCCAAAAGTACAAGTTGGATACTTCAATTCTCCCCCTCCAACTACATCTGAAGAATTATCACCTGAAGACAATCCCGACTATGTCTCTACACAGCTCTAATTTATCCTGAGTAACCACATTTCTTAACGTGTCGGTTGGATTCTCTTTTTGTGGATCTTTACTCGGCTCGGAAATTGTTGATTTATACGTATCCAATAATAAAGAATGTCGATGTGCTTATCGAAGAATGATACACTGAGTTCTTGTTCAAATCAATAGCATTATGACGATCACAATATATCTTGTATTATATTTATTTGATCCATAATTCTTGGGGAAATTGCTTTAACCACAACATTTATTTTCCCGCTTCCGCTACTGCAATATACTTTATTGTGGATAATGCAATACACTTCTGCAATCTTGACTGCCATGACACAGCTCCCACTGTAAAAGTGTAGAGAAATCATAATATGGATTTTTTACCATCAAGATCTTCTGTCATATCTGGAAATGTATAACCTTTCAAAATTGGATCGGCTCCCTTGTAGTACAAATATAACTTCGATGTACCATTTAGGAATTTGAAAATCCATTTGATTGCCTCTCAGTATTCTTTTCCTAGATTAGAGAGAAAACGACTCACTATATTCACTGTCTGAGCAGTAATTGGCATGGTACATACTATTGCATATATTAGGCTTCCAACTGCTAAGAATAAAGGTATTGATAACATCTCCTCTATCTCTTTCTAGGATGAGGAGGATGAAATCTTGCTTAGTTTAGAAGTGGTAAGCTAGTGCAATGATAACCGGTTTGATTTTTTATTTTTTTTATGTTGAATCTCTTAATCGCTCGTTCAATATAATTCTCTTGTGATAGTCATAACCTTCTGTTCTTTTTGTCTCGAACTATATGCATTCTCAAAACTTATTGAGCTAGTCTTAAGTGCTTCATGTTAAAAGACCTAGAGAGTTCCTTTTTCAGCTGGTTGATTTTCGCTGCATCTTTTCCAACAATCAACATGTCGTCTATATATAATAGAAGAGCAACGAAATTTACATCCGAAAACCTTTGAATATAAACACACTTGTCTATGCCAGTTGTTTTGTACCCTTGACTAACCATGAACGAGTCAAATTTTTTTATACTATTGTTTTGGTGTTTGCTTGAGGTCGTACAAATCTTTTTGTCAATTCTCAGTAACATTTGTAATGTCAGTCACATTAGTCACCTCATTCACATTGCCGACACTTGATCACATTGTGCACTATCACAATTGTGACCTTAGTCTCATTGACAACCTTTAGTCACATTGAGTAAATTCATAATTTGATCTCAATCACATAGTCGACTCTTAGGCATATTGTTGAAACTCAATCATATTGAGCATGGTCACAATTGTGATCTCAGTCATATTGATGACCCTCAATCGTATGTGTACCCTTAGTCACATTTGTTATCTCAATTACATTGTAGACCCTTGGTCACATTACCGACCATCAGGCACGTTGAGCACAGTCATATTTGTGACTTCAATCACATTCAAGTGAATAATAAATTAATTAATTTTATTTTTTAATTTAGAAGAAGGAGAAAAAAAATAGGTCAAACCTGTTATTTGTCAAGAAATGATTAAAGAAGAATAAAATTTAAAACATTAGGATTAAAGAGAAAATAAATTAAGAGGTAGGTTTTTCTATAATAAGTAATGGAAAATTGGTTTTTTTCGATCCAACCATCGTATGACAGGTCGAATCATTGATTTTGATTTTAAAAAATCAAATTGATCATGATTCGATATTAATTGAATTCATCATCACATGATATTATAAATATTTATGAATTTATCCATATAGTTATAATTGACTTGATTAATTACCCCTAAATTTACTTATTACTTACAAATTTTTACCCTAAATATTTAATTTATATTAAATGTGTCCATGTCTTTTGCTGCAGACCCGATTCACTACAGATATCAACCTCATTTTTCGAGTTGTATGTTAGCCTTTTTTATATTGACCCATATAAATTTAATAAATAATGATTTTTTTTTTTTGAGAATCGTTAGAAATTTTCCGTCAAATCATTCCTCCTGAGGTTAAATAGAGCAGATAAAATCTTTATTTGTGTTGGGCAAACAAAGTCTCACATTGGCTAGAAGTGGGGAGGATCATGAGTTTATAAGTATGGACAATATCTCCATTGGTATGAGGCCTTTTGGGTATAGCCCAAGAGCAAATCCATGAGGGATTATGCCCAAAGTGGACAATATCATACCAATGTGGCGATAAGTGATGTCCTAGGTTCCAACAATTTATCTCAGATTTTTACAATAAATACACTCATTTGATTCGAATCCAGAATCTCAAAATTAAATCATAAATCTTACATCACTAAATTATGTCAGTGGGAGATAATAAATAATGAACTCACTCGACCCGACTTGCCAAATTAACAAATATTAGTACTATTGTCTAGAGAAATGGGCAATCTCTTTTTATTTTTCTCAATGTCAACACTTTTCTTAAGCAAAAGATGATGAGACACCAGACTTGACTTTTGAATAAAGACGTCCTCATCTTTGTATGAACATTATGATATTCTATGGTACAATGAAATCCCATTATTCACCAACATTAATTTCAAAGAAAAAATATTATATTTTAATCGATTTTGACATCTATGTCTACGCTAGTCTTGTAGCAACTTTGAGTTAGGGGATGATATTCCGGATGAATTTTTTGAATAGGAAGAAAAAATTATTTCAAATTATGTATTCTACAATATAAGATTTCAAAATTTAGATCAAATGGTTTACGATTTTTTAGATAAAAAATCGAGATTCATGATGAAAGATTATCCTAAATATTAATTAGATTTTATTTTTATTTAACAAGTATTCCAAAATTTATATCGAATGTTATGAGATCTGAAATCTCGAAACTTTCTCCGTTATTTATGTGTGTATATAATATAATATAAAAAGCACATTGCCATTTTTGCATATTCAGGATGGTTCATTTTTTTGTGTACCGATATTGATTAGCCAAAACCATTTTGTAGTCTAATAAAGTAATATTGCTACCATAAATCTTTTGTACAAATATATATATATATATATAGTTTTCGTTTTGATTTGTCAAAGGAGGTGAGTAAGATAAGGTAGCGTACTCCATTTAGGTGGAATCGAAACTTATCATAAAAAATTGATTTTTAATTTTTTTATGACCAAAACCTATCATATTAAAAAAGATCATTTACTCATCGGTTCCAATTTATTTCTGGTTCGGTTTCAAAGTATCATATTTTGGACCCAAAACTAATATATTGGAAAAAATTCAATATTTTCTTTATGCTTTCGTTATTTTGTTATTTTACTCTATTCATTTGTTGTTAAAAGTGTTAAGTACATATGAATTAGATATTTTGATCGCTGGAAACGAATAACATAATATCAATCGAGGGTTTTACTTGCTGCGTTTAAGTCCGGAGTGAGTGGTTTGGTGGTGAGATTTCCAACGATTCAAAAAAAATGATAATTTAAAAATTAAACACTATTCTTGATAAGGAATATACTATCAATTGAAGGAATAAAGAAAAACTTATTTAAGATGCATAAATGAAAATTTTGTTGATCTCAAGCAATTATTAACTGTTATATAATTCTTCGTCGATGATTTTGAGGGAATTTTAAGACAATTTTTGATAAGTTTATGAAAAATCCAATTCTCTATCTTAAAAATGATGTGAAGAGGGTATTCGGTATGTATTTGGATCCGATATTAATTTTCTTATATTTAATTATTATTATTATTTTTTTATAATTTTTTATCTAAAAATTATCAATCATAATTTATAAATAAAAAAACACCAAATATAAAACTCAATTCAATATTAATCCTAATCCATCTGATACTCAACAAAGCTATCACACAAATTTTAAGAATGAATAAAGTTTCCAAAAATAAAACCTCAAATAAAGGAGGTCATCTTGGCAAGCACAAATATAGAAACGATTGAGCGCCTCTCGTAGTGAAGTTGACAAAAATAAACGTTTTAAAAACGTATTAGTAATCACATTGATAAAAATAAGCAATTCCTAAATATAGTGTTCGAATTCAATTTTAAGAGAGATTTTAAATTTATTTATCCGGAAAAATATATATTGTTGACGGCGGATTTTGATCTCAGGGTAATATGAGAATATTACTCCCGAGGTAATCTCCATCAATAGTGAATTTGTTTGGTTATGGGGAAACCAAAAGCAAACTTAGCAGAAGACAGATAAATACGCCAATCGACAAGGAGATTTAACGTGGTTCGGCGGATTTGTATCCAACCTACGTCCACGGACACAAACAGAATGATACTTTTATTATTGAGATATGTTTCTCTGATATCTCTTATGTTCACAAGTGTGATGGTATTGATTCTGATGCTTCTCTTGCTCTTGCTCTTGATCTTGATTCTGATGATCTTGATGCCCATTATGCATACTCTACCCTCCTATTTATAATGGTGAAGAAATCAGATTCCTACTTGTACAAAAATTCCCAGTCTAAGATGATTTTCTTTTCCTACAAGGATTCCTAGTTGAAACAATTCACTTTTCCAATAAGGATTCCTAATCAAAACTATCTTTACTTTCTTTATCCTATTAGGATGTTGACTTATTTAATTTTACCCCCTGGAAGTAGGATAATTAAATATCTTATCTTGTGGGAATATGATTTCTTATCTTCTGGAGCACGTCTCGCCGGATAGTCGGTCTTCATGAGGTCGGTCATGATGGTTCTTTGGACCGAGAATGCTTCTGCCGATCTGATAATTGCCCGGTCGCTGATCCAAAGTGGTCGGTTACTGATAAAAGTACTCGGTCTTTTACTGTTTGTATTACTCATGTGACCGGGTCGGCATTTAATGATTTCGATCAAGAAGGGAATTACCCTTTTGTCCCTACCGTGCTGCTTTAAATTCTATAGTGCCTAAAAACACCATCAACATCTATCCCCTAGTTCTCGGTAACAACGAGTTTGCAAGTTGATGCCGGGAACTATAAAAAAAGATGGTGTGCCGATGAATCCGTCGGTGGTCACTCCGGGAGCCGCGGAGAAAAATGTTTTGGCTACAAATCTGGTCCTACCTGCCACCTTCATGTGCTCAGTCAACGAGGATCCCGATATTTACCCGTGGAGAAAATGCTTTGCCTTTATGCTGATGACGATCGACTCAGTGGGACGTAACCCGCCCCGAGCTGAGAAGAACATTTGGCTCTGGGGGAATGTCACCTCTCCAGACCAATAGAAGGCCGACCATGGGGGAGATGCCCCGATCCCATGCCGATGATAAGTCTCTCGGTCCCCGAGCTGAAGAAAAGACTTGGCTCTGGGGGAATGTCACCTCTCTATTTTAAAGAAGCTGACTCGGTGGGACGTTGCCCGACCCCGAGCTGAAAGAAAGACTTGGCTCTGGGGGAATGTTACATCCCCAGTCCAAAGAAGCTGACTCGGTGGGACGTGGCCCGACCCCGAGCTGGAAGAAAGACTTGGCTCTAGGGGAATGTTACATCCCCAGTCCAAAGAAGCTGACTCGGTGGGACGTGACCCGACCCCGAGCTGGAAGAAAGACTTGGCTCTGAGGGAATGTTACATCCCCAGTCCAAAGAAGCTGACTCGGTGGGACGTGACCCGACCCCGAGCTGGAAGAAAGACTTGGCCCTGGGGGAATGTTACATCCCCAGTCCAAAGAAGCTGACTCGGTGGGACGTGACCCGACCCCGAGCTGGAAGAAAGACTTGGCCCTGGGGGAATGTTACATCCCCAGTCCAAAAAAGCTGACTCGGTGGGACGTGACCCGACCCCGAGCTGGAAGAAAGACTTGGCTCTGGGGGAATGTTACATCCCCAGTCCAAAGAAGCTGACTCGGTGGGACGTGACCCGACCCCGAGCTGGAAGAAAGACTTGGCCCTGGGGGAATGTTACATCCCCAGTCCAAAGAAGCTGACTCGGTGGGACGTGAACCGACCCCGAGCTGGAAGAAAGACTTGGCCCTGGGGGAATGTTACATCCCCAGTCCAAAGAAGCTAACTCGGTGGGACGTGACCCGACCCCGAGCTGAAAGAAAGACTTGGCCCTGGGGGAATGTTACATCCCCAGTCCAAAGAAGCTGACTCGGTGGGACGTAACCCGACCCCGAGCTGAAACAAACATTGACCTCGGCGGTACAAGAGCATACCCGAGCCGGAAATAGACATCGGTCTCGGCAGTACAAGAGCATACCCGAGCCGATTAACCAAGAGGCCTTGGTGGAACGAATCCAGCCCTAAGCCGATATACCAAGTGGCCTCGACGGAACGAATCCAGCCTCGAACCGAATACTCATTGGGACTTACTCAGAAGGGAAATGAATCAACCTTTGAAGCCCTACCGAATCTGGCACAGGCGTCCCCTTACCAGACCAGTGGAAAACAAAAACAAAAACAAATTTATGACAAGTAAAATCAAAAGGTGAGGGTGACTTAGCACTTGTCCCAAAGTAAAATGTTAAAGTGTAAATAACAACACGGATGTCTCGGAACAGCGTCCTGTCTGAGGCCTCCAAAACACAATTCTGAACCTTTCAATTCAGCGTCCTGGCGAACCAGGATTTGGATCAGGTGAGCGTTTTGAATGGTAAGGGCACATCCTCTGTACGTCAGGTCACTGTGGAGCCTGCGTATTGCACGAGGGATCCTCCTTACCACGCTGGAGCAGGCACACGCCACGGGGGCGCAACGCCTCCCCGTGCTGCGCCTCTCTTGGATCCAAACGATGAATGGATCAAAGAGTGTCTGGGATACTAAGGGTATATTCCTCCTTAGGTTCGGTGTCACTGGAGCAAGCAATCGTCACGGGGGCATCGTCTCTCCCCGTGCTATGCTTTCTCACGGATCCATTACATCGAGTGGCCTCGGCGGAACGAAATCCAGCCCCGAGCCGAATAACCGAGTGGCCTCGACGGAACGAAATCCAGCCCCGAGCCGATCCAAGAGAGGCGCAGCTACAACAACATGAGGTAATCCAACTACAACAACAAAAAGTGCCAAACACAAAGAACCTGTAAAATGGAATTTTGGACGAATATTTCACGTTCATACTTAAGTTTTATATGCATTTGTTATGTACAATTAAGTAAAATTGAAACTTAAATTATATTTCAAATACTTATGTTGATGGTGTTTTTTAGGCACTATGGTGTTTAAGCAGCACGCCAAGGGTAGAAGGGTAATTCCCTTCTTAAACATAAATGCCGACCCGACCACGGCAAAGACCGACCATATGAAGAGACGTGTTCCAGAGAATAGTCATCATATTCCTACAGGATAAGATATTTAATTATCCTACTTCCATGAGGTAAAATTGATAAGTCAACATCCTAATAGGATAAAGAAAGTAAAAGTAGTTTTGATTAGGAATCCTTATGGGAAAATGGAATTATTTCAACTATGAATCCTTGTAGGAAAAGAAAATCATCTTAGACTGGGAATTCTTGTACAAGTAGGAATCTGATTTCTTCACCATTATAAATAGGAGGGTAGAGTATGCATAAGGGATATAAAAATCAGAGTCAATCTCAGGATCATCAGAATCACTAAGATCATACTTGTAAAAACTCAAGAGATATCAGAGAAGCATATCTCAATAATAAAAGCATCATTCTGTTTGTGTTCGTGGACGTAGGTTGGATCCAAATCCACAGAACCACGTTAAATCTCCTTGTTGATTGGCGCATTATCTGTCTTCTGCTAAGTTTGCTTTTGGTTTCCCCCATAACCAAACAAATTCACTATTGAGGGATGATTACCTCGGGAGTAATATTCCCATATTACCCTGAGACCAAAATCCACCGTCAACAGTTGGCGCCGTCTGTGGGGACTCTAACAAAAAGCAGTTCACGTAATAAGACAATGGCAGAAGGCGAAAATCACCAGTCACCGGGGAGTTCAACTGCAGACTGGATGAAGAAGATAGAAGAAAGCATGAGGAGAGACAGGGAGGAAAATCAAGCCTTTCTAAAATCCATGATGGACCGACTGGAGAGAATGGAAAGGATAAACAACGAGAAACTTGAAGCAGGAACCAGTCGTAGGAAAGGCGAAATAGCGGGAGGAAAAGAGGCAACGAATTCCAAAGATGTGAGTAAAACCTCTTCTGTCTTAAGCTGACATTTGATTATGCTTGTTTGTTATGACCCACACAATGGTTTTGATATTTGTTTCACGGCTCGGGTCTGCTCTTGTACCGCCGAGACCGATGTTTATTTCCGGCTCGGGTTTGCTCTTGTACCGCCGAGACCGATGTTTATTTCCGGCTCGGGTTTGCTCTTGTACCACCGAGACCGACGTTTATTTCCGGCTCGGGTCTGCTCTTGTACCGCCGAGGCCGATGTTTATTTCCGGCTCGGGTCTGCTCTTGTACCGCCGAGGCCGATGTTTATTTCCGGCTCGGGTCTACTCTTGTACCGCCGAGACCGATGTTTATTTCCGGCTCGGGTCTGCTCTTGTACCTCCGAGGCCGATGTTTCTTTCCTGCTCGGGTCTGCTCTTGTACCGCCGAGACCGATGTTTTCTTTCGGCTAGGGGCTGGATATCGTTCCGCCGAGGCCACTCGATGTAATGGATCCGTGAGAAAGCATAGCACGGGGAGAGACGATGCCCCCGTGACGATTGCTTGCTCCAGTGACACCGGACCTAAGGAGGAATATACCCTTAGTATCCCGAACACTCTTTGATCCATTCATCGTTTGGATCCAAGAGAGGCGCAGCACGGGGAGGCGTTGCGCCCCCGTGGCGTGTGCCTGCTCCAGCGTGGTAAGGAGGATCCCTCGTGCAATACGCAGGCTCCACAGTGACCTGACGTACAGAGGATGTGCCCTTACCATTCAAAACGCTCACCTGATCCAAATCCTGGTTCGCCAGGACGCTGAATTGAAAGGTTCAGAATTGTGTTTTGGAGGCCTCAGACAGGACGCTGTTCCGAGACATCCGTGCTGTTATTTACACTTTAACATTTTACTTTGGGACAAGTGCTAAGTCACCCCCACCTTTTGATTTTACTTGTCATAAATTTGTTTTTGTTTTCCACTGGTCTGGTAAGGGGACGCCCGTGCCAGATTCGGTAGGGCTTCAAAGGTTGATTCATTTCCCTTCTGAGTAAGTCCCAATGAGTATTCGGTTCGGGGCTGGATTCGTTCCGCCGAGGCCACTTGGTATATCGGCTTGGGGCTGGATTCGTTCCGCCAAGGCCTCTTGGTTAATCGGCTCGGGTCTGCTCTTGTACCGCCGAGACCGATGTCTATTTTCGGCTCAGGTCTGCTCTTGTACCGCCGAGGTCAATATTTGTTTCAGCTCGGGGTCGGGTTACGTCCCACCGAGTCAGCTTCTTTGGACTGAGGATGTAACATTCCCCTAGGGCCAAGTCTTTCTTTCAGCTCGGGGTCGGGTCACGTCCCACCGAGTCAGCTTCTTTGGACTGGGGATGTAACATTCCCCCAGGGCCAAGTCTTTCTTCCAGCTCGGGGTCGGGTCACGTCCCACCGAGTCAGCTTCTTTGGACTGGGGATGTAACATTCCCCCAGAGCCAAGTCTTTCTTCCAGCTCGGGGTCGGGTCACGTCCCACCGAGTCAGCTTCTTTGGACTGGGGATGTAACATTCCCCCAGGGCCAAGTCTTTCTTCCAGCTCGGGGTCGGGTCACGTCCCACCGAGTCAGCTTCTTTGGACTGGGGATGTAACATTCCCCCAGGGCCAAGTCTTTCTTCCAGCTCGGGGTCGGGTCACGTCCCACCGAGTCAGCTTCTTTGGACTGGGGATGTAACATTCCCCCAGAGCCAAGTCTTTCTTCCAGCTCGGGGTCGGGTCACGTCCCACCGAGTCAGCTTCTTTGGACTGGGGATGTAACATTCCCCCAGAGCCAAGTCTTTCTTTCAGCTCGGGGTCGGGCCACGTCCCACCGAGTCAGCTTCTTTGAAATAGAGAGGTGACATTCCCCCAGAGCCAAGTCTTTTCTTCAGCTCGGGGACCGAGAGACTTATCATCGGTATGGGATCGGGGCATCTCCCCCATGGTCGGCCTTCTATTGGTATGGAGAGATGACATTCCCCCAGAGCCAAATGTTCTTCTCAGCTCGGGGCGGGTTACGTCCCACCGAGTCGATCGTCATCAGCATAAAGGCAAAGCATTTTCTCCACAGGTAAATATCGGGATCCTCGTTGACGCACATGAAGGTGGCAGGAAGGACCAGATTTGCAGCCAAAACATTTTTCTCCGCGGCTCCCGGAGTGACCACCGACGGATTCATCGGCACACCATCTTTTTTTATAGTTCCCGGCATCAACTTGCAAACTCGTTGTTACCGAGAACTAGGGGATAGATGTTGATGGTGTTTTTAGGCACTATATAATTTAAAGCAGCACGGTAGTGACAAAAGGGTAATTCTCTTCTTGATCGAAATCATTAAATGCCGACCCGGTCACATGAGTAATACAAACAGTAAAAGACCGAGTACTTTTATCAGTAACTGACCACTTTGGATCAGCGACCGGGCAATTATCAGATCGGCAGAAGCATTCTCGGTCCAAAGAACCACCATGACCGACCTCATGAAGACCGACTATCCGGCGAGACGTGCTCCAGAAGATAAGAATCATATTCCCACAGGATAAGATATTTAATTATCCTACTTCCAGGGGGTAAAATTAAATAAGTCAACATCCTAATAGGATAAAGAAAGTAAAGATAGTTTTGATTAGGAATCCTTATTGGAAAAGTGAATTGTTTCAACTAGGAATCCTTGTAGGAAAAGAAAATCATCTTAGACTGGGAATTTTTGTACAAGTAGGAATCTGATTTCTTCACCATTATAATTAGGAGGGTAGAGTATGCATAATGGGCATCAAGATCATCAGAATCAAGATCAAGAGCAAGAGAAGCATCAGAATCATTACCATCACACTTGTGAACATAAGAGATATCAGAGAAGCATATCTCAATAATAAAAGTATCATTCTGTTTGTGTCCGTGGACGTAGGTTGGATCCAAATCCGCCGAACCACGTTAAATCTCCTTGTCGATTGGCGTATTTATCTGTCTTCTGCTAAGTTTGCTTTTGGTTTCCCCCATAACCAAACAAATTCACTATTGAGGGAGGATTACCTCGGGAGTAATATTCCCATATTACCCTGAGACCAAAATCCGCCGTCAACATATATATATATATTCAAAGGATGTGACTTATTGATATAGAGTTTAGGATCCCACCTTGACGTTTTGGGTTCAAATTTAGGAAGCGCGTTTACCTATTCCATTTAAGTCCGAAAGAACTAATTTGACAATTGAATTTCCAACGATTTTAACACACTCATCTATATTATAAAGCATAATGGTGTGAAGGAAAGAGAGTGTAACAGATGATTAGGATTATGAGAGATAATGTATCCAAAGATTCTCTTTATATGACTTAATTGGCGGCTCAGATCATTTCATTATAATCTAATGGCTGATGAAGAATCTTTTCATTATATAATCTCTATAAAAATGGAAAATGAAAACTACAAAATAAATGAAAGAATAAAATCATTTTATTACAAATAAATTAAATAACAGAATCTCAATCTCTCTGTAAATTCTGTAATATCATACAATAGACACGAGCACACAATAGTATGTATATAATGCGCGACTCTCTTCGTCCAATCTGCATGAATGTTCTAGATAACTTTTTGATTTTATTTTAAATAATGGATCTTCTCCATTATCCACTTCTACACTGATTGTACAGGCAGATTGTTCTAGAAATATATTAAAAAAAAAAAAAAATAAAAAAATAAAAATAAAAAGAAACTCAAAATGACAGATCAAAATAAAAAATACAAAAATACACAGGGACCTAAAAGAAAATCAAAATAATTGCATAAAACCCGACACAAACCCCAATGATCTTAGAAACACACCAAGAAAGAAACAAGAACCAAAACTTGAAAACAGGTCCCCCCATCTCTCTTCTGCTTCTTGGTTTTCAAATTATAAATAAAAAGCGGGGATTAGGGTTTGTTTCTCATTCCCACACATAAACAAACGGAGTGGTCTAAGAATCTCTGGGGAGAAGATGGCAAGGCCAAGGTGTTTTTTGGATATAAGCATTGGAGAGGAGCTTGAAGGAAGGCTTATTGTGGAGCTTTACAACGACGTCGTTCCCAAGACTGCTGAGAATTTCAGGGCTCTTTGTACTGGTGAGAAGGGCATTGGGCCTAATACTGCTGTCCCTCTTCATTACAAGGTATGTGATTTTTGTTAAGTGAATTTGTGTTTGTTTTTGTTTTAAAAGATGGTTTTTTTATTATTTATTCTTGAAAATGATTGGTTCTTGGTTCTTAATTTTTAATCTTGGCATGCGTTTTAAAGGGTGTTTTTGTTTTTTAGAAGCTGTATTGGTTGTAAAGATATTGGGTTCAAGTTGTTTGGTGCTGAAGTGACATTAATGATCTTGAAACTTGATCAAGGGGACAAATTGTGGATGTTAGTGTATTTGAGAAGAAAATATAAGAAGGATATTGCTGGTTTTTGAATGTATCATGTATGTAATTTGATGGTGGGTTGACTTTTTGATCCTGGGCTGTTTTTCATATTTCTTGGTAATATATGGATTCCTGATTTCTTTTTTAGCATGCTCTTGGGTTGTTGAATGATGTTTATTTTGTTTCAGGGAGTTCGCTTTCATCGTGTCATCAAAGGGTTTATGATACAAGGAGGAGATATTTCTGCTGGAGATGGCTCTGGTGGAGAATCAATCTATGGATTGAAGTTTGAAGACGAGAATTTTGAGTTGAAACATGAAAGAAAAGGAATGCTGTCTATGGCTAATTCTGGTCCCAACACGAATGGGTCTCAGTTTTTCATCAGTACAACTCGCACTTCTCACTTAGATGGGAAACATGTTGTTTTTGGGAGGGTAATTAAAGGAATGGGAGTTGTTCGTTCAATAGAGCATGTCACAACTGGCAACGACAATTTCCCCACAGCTGATGTTACAATCACGGATTGTGGAGAGATTCCTGAGGGAGCTGATGATGGGATATCTAATTTTTTCAAAGATGGTGATTTATATCCTGATTGGCCAGCTGACCTTGATAAGACTCCTAATGAGCTCTCTTGGTGGATAGATGTTGTTGATTCTATTAAGGGTTTTGGAAATGAACATTACAAGGTAAATAGATTCATTAATGGTTTTAATATATTTGGTGTATCAAATAGTACTTGGTGAAAACGAAGTAATAGGCGTGGGAAAAAGTTAACATTACCATCTCTTCGATGTTAAATTGGTTCTCATCATTTGTTTTCCTAACACACTTTAGTTCATCTTTTTGTACATTAATTTTTTTTAGCACTGATATTTATGTGCAGAAACAAGATTATAAGATGGCTCTTAGGAAGTACCGGAAGGCTTTACGTTATCTGGATATCTGCTGGGAGAAAGATGGGATTGATGAAGGTCTTCATTTAAACTATGGTATTTTATAGTGTGTTCCAAGTTTAACTGAGCCTCTGATATCTGATTCTATATATTTGATTCCTTTTGATTCTGCAGAGAAGAGTTCTGCTTTGAGAAAGACAAAGTCACAGATCTTCACAAACAGTTCTGTAAGTTTTTTTTCCTTATTTCTTGTATTCTGTCTGATTGATCGTGAAGTGATTTAGCTGTACTATGTCTCTACATGGGCTCTTTGACTGAAATAGTGAAATGAGCATCATTTTTGCTTAATTCCTACATGCATATGCATATGCGTGTGCATATTTTTCTTGTAGATACTAGATAGATATTAATCGCAATTATGGAAATTGTTTGTCATGATCATAGTTGTTTAAGGCGCAAGGCGCACCAAGGTGTAGGGTCCTTCTGGGGCCTAGGCACAAGGCACGAGATGAGGCACACGCCTAATCAAAGTGAGGCGCATGGCGCACCTTGCATTATTTAACTTCTATATTAATTTCTCAATTGAAATATTTAATAAATTATTAAATTTGTCCTATAAATTTCAACTCAATAAGTAAAATTAACAATCATATCACATGAAAAAGGTCATAACTCAAATTTTTTTTTTTAAAAAAAAATTCAAAGTTATCAAAGGTGCTGTCTAGGGTTTTTATTATTTCATGTTTTAGTTTTGTAATGAAAAAAAGATTCAAAGAGGCACGCCTCGCCAAATAGTCACTGCGCCTGAATGAGTGGTGCCGTTGCGCGCCTTTAATAACGATGGTCATGATAAGTATTCACTTGTGCTTTGGTAGTAGTTTGACTCATTTTCAAAGTAAGATGATCTATTGAAACTAGAGTTTATTTGGTAGATATTTTTCCTCTCTACACTTCCCTATTAATTGTGACCTTGTGGGCCTTCTTTGTGACAAGTTTCTAATAAGTCCTAATAGCCTTTTCAATTCTATCGGTTCTTCCCATGTAAAAAATGTGACCAAAAAAAAGAATTTTTTTGAACCTTTTTTCTTTTATCACTGTTAAAAAAATTTCATTTGTGGAAACAATACATTAAACCTATGTTACAAATAGTGTTGTAGTCATTGAAAGCTAATGCTGATCAATTTTAGCTCAAGCACATTACTTGTAGTCCTGATCATTACAACTGCTATTGCGGGAGCTTATTCTTTCCATCTTTGTTGGCAGCATGTTTATTCATTTCTTTTTCCAGGCCTATCTATAATTATTATTCCTTCCTTGGCTTATTTTCCTCTGATAATCGATCCACTCTATTTGCTGTAGGCTTGTAAACTGAAACTGGGGGATCTGAAAGGCGCATTGTTGGACACAGAGTTTGCAATGCGTGATGGAGATGATAATGTGAAAGCATTGTTTCGCCAAGGTCAGGTTAGTGTCGTCCATTTGTAAGGAATCATATAATTGGGCATCCTCAGTCTATTCATCTGATATTCTTTTAAATTTTCATGATTTACATTTAAGTTTTATTTCTCAATGCCAGTATGCTCCTAAAATATATAATTAATTTGGCACTCTACATGTTTGAAGTTTGTCGGCTTGGCACATTTGTACCTAGCTATCATTCATCTGCTTTATCCAACTTTAGTTTCTTAAATAGATTTCTTAAAAATTTGTTGTGGTTGCATTTTGGATCCGCAGAGGTAGTTCTAATCTTAGTTATTGTTGTTTTTATCTATCAGGCATACATGGCCCTTAATGATGTCGATACTGCAGTTGAAAGCTTTGAGAAGGCACTGAGATTGGAGCCAAATGATGGTTAGTAAAATATTTTGACTGAGCAACGACAATAAAATTAATCGGGGAATGGCTTACAGTTTTATAATTTTTTGGTCTGTTTTTCATTCTAAGCTTGGAAGATGAGGTGATAGTCCTAGAATGGCATATGTAACAAAAGTTTTTTGTGGATGAGGTTGAGGAAACTTATGATTGGATTTTTGGATTTCAACTAGGTCAATGATATTTGCTAGTTGCCAGCATCAGTAAATTAATTTAATGTTCGATGGCTATGTTTATTCTAATAGGCAAAAAGCGTAGGAGTTTGCCATTAAAAGGATCTATCGGTAGTCAATTTAATTGTTGACTTCTGTGAATATGAAGAACATACACATGCATTAATAGTCTGGTCCAGTCATTGTGCCATAAACAGAAGTTTGAACAACATTTGTATAACTATCTAATTGTTATTTGGTGCATTCAGGTGGAATAAAGAAGGAACTTGCCGTTGCTAAGAAGAAGGTTAGTAGATGAAAACGGAATTGCAATATGTGGCAAATAAGTAGTTATGTTTAACTTGGTTTTAAATTGTTTAACTTGTCACAGATCCATGATAGATGTGAGCTGGAGAAAAAACAATATCGCAAGATGTTCCAATAGCACTGGTAGTCAACTGATAGGTAAATAGTCTTTTGAAAGTTATTATTATACTTGCTTGATGTGTTGAAATGTTTATATGATCCGGTTTCGGAATGCAGGCTGCCGATACCTTGAAATGGTCAATATATTGTGATAGTTAGATAGAGTCAACTGGTTCAGGCTTCTTTTTTTTTTATTTTTGTGTTACAAGCTCAGATAATCCGGAGGGAATATATGTAGGTATTAACACTCAACCTCTGCTTTTTGGACATGATTTTATGAATGTCTTGAGCATGTGGACTGGATTCTTAAAAAGTATATTACATCTCTGCATTTATTTTACAGGTTTGTTTCGGAGCCAAGGCATCGTTACAGCAACAACTATACAAATTTTGAGGCTTGAACCAATTCTCAATAGAATTTTCATATAAGTTTATTCAGGACTTTAATTTTTAGTAGGATATTATTTGCTGAAACTGATGAATTTCCATTTGATGATGTTGCTGGTAATAAAGCGTACAATATATTTTTTTTCTTGTCTTTCCATTTCTTCAGGATTGCTTTTGTTTTTATTGTCCTGGTTTGATATTTTCCTCAATTTTGGGGTCTCTTTGGAATTCAGGAGTGAACAGAATAGGTTATCCATAACTTTGCATAAACATCGCCAGTGAAGAACTTATAAATCCCAAATCAGTGCCTAAGCCTTTGCCTACAAGTTTTTACAATTCTATTTCAATTCTTTTTTTCTTTTAATTCTCACTCTTTTTGACACCAAAACCAATTTTAGAACCAACTCGTCAGTTAAGTTCCCAACCGAAGATTTTGCTCACCCATGGCTTTAAATCCACATATACTGTAAAACTGAGTAACCAGATGTGTTAAGCAACTGAGGGGGTGGAATCAACGCTGATTTGTGAAAAAAACTAAAGTGGCGGTAAAACCTTGCAACATCAAAAGGAGAAACAAATGTCTCTTACTAAGTAGGGTCGATTACATGTATCATTTGACGTCAATGTATTTTATCCAAAATCATTTTCTCATTATACTTTGTAAAATATCTCTAAGGTTTCCGTCCAGATTCCAAACATTAAGGGAGAAAAAACAAAATCGAATACCGTGAGAAATGTAATAACCGATTGTTGGGAAATGTATAGTGTATTTGAAATCTATTTGTTGTAGTTATCGAGTCCCAAATCTCTTAAAGCATCAGTAGCAGCATCCTTGCAGCTTTCATGGTTCCCCTTTGCCTGTCTGATAAGTTTCTCAATACCATTACTAAGCAGGAGCTTTCTGTTCAATGAAAAAGTATGTTAGACATACGGTGATACTCAAATCGGAAGAGCATTAGAGCAACAAGGATATAAAGGAAGGAGCATTAAATGCGAGCTTATTGTTATTCGATTTGGATGAATCTTGGTTCTGGGTTCGGATTCGCTCAAATAATAAATGAGTCAGGGTGAAACCGAAGTTCAGCAACATGCCACCATACCGAGCTTGATGAAAACTAATTACGACTGAGATGTATATAAAGACTTATCCCAACTCTAGGAGAATTGGGTTGAAATGCAAATATGAGCTGAGCTCATGAAAAGCTTGAGCTAGAAAATGATTAAATGAGTCAGGGTGAGCTAAGCTTGAGCTTGAAATGACTCACAAGCAAGCCTGTAGCTCACCTGGCAAATCTTCTGTTAATTACATCTTTGTTTTCAAGCCAAACCCAACCAACCCAACTGAGAATTGGGTTAATTAATCTCTTCTATGAAAAAAGTAAAGTACTGAAAATCAAGGGGAAGGGTTACAAAAAGGTGATCCCTAGCATAATTCACTAACCTGTTTTCAGGGTTCCTTGCTACAAGATTGCGGATCATGAAACATGAATTTCTCTGTAGTTGTTGAGCATTGGGAAACTTCTGCATGGCTTGGACAGCAAGGTCTCCAGCTCCAGCTTCCATAGCACGGGCTGCATTCTCTGGGGATCTCAATGATAACATGGTAATGATGGACATAACCTAAAACCACATTGGAAATGATCAATTAAAAATGAACTATAAAATGTAAATGCATGTACACCACTATATGATCTGTCTGCAGATCACAGTTATAGGACTGAGGGCCAGGAAGCATCCACAAGAATTCACTGTGACACCCACTATATAGTAGTCATCACGAATAAGCATTATACTTGGATAAACAATCGTATCCAATGCACAAAGATCACACTACAAGCAGGGTCTAGGAAAGGTCCTGATGCATGTAGCTTTATCCCTGTTTTTTCACAGAGAGGTTGTTCATTCAGGACATCCTTGCGAATATGGGCAAAATTTAAAGAAAAGTAAGATGCATATTGCAAGATTTTAGAGGTACAGCCACCAATCAATCCAGTCTGGTCACCTCAAATTTGACGGTGAGAATTTCAGTTCAGCAGAATGCTAGACTGATCATGGATGAGCTGGATATGCTTTCAGAGACATTCTTTTGTGCAAGACTTGTCCACTGCTTACCTCTTGCAGCACAGAAGCGTCATCAGAAAATCTGGCTGATAGGTTGATTAGCTTGTCCATTCCTCCCTTCTCAACAATAGCACTCTTATTTGAGTCGCTTCCTGCCAACTAATCAGATAAAAAATGTAGAGAGCTCAAGAAGTAATGGTGATAAGAAGATCCCATAAAATAGACAACTATTGCAACCTAATCAACAAACAATGCTGGGATTAAAAAAGTATCCAGTCGCAGGGATCATTTGGTTATGTGTCTGGAAAAGAAAACTCAACATTCTACAACTTTACAGGAAATTAAAAAAAAAATGTATTCACAAGTAATACAGCAGATTAACAAATATTCTCTGCACAGGTTCATTGACGGACTAACTGAGAAAAGGAAGTCAATTTCAAATCCAATACTTCTCTCTCATATGAGAAAGGTATTTACTCTGATTTTCAGCAGTAAAAGACATTAACAAAAGCAAGGAACTTCAATGCTACACTTCTTTCTATAGTTTCAAAAGATTGATATTGTAGTTCAATTTATGACAGGGAAAAAATATTAAACTAACTGCTAATTAGAGCTTATACCTTGGATAACAAAGAACAGCAAGGTCTAGCTACAGTTTTGTTGCCTTGTAAGCCACTGTCATCAATACATTGGAGAAGTGCATCAATACCACCACTTTCGGCAATAGATTTACATATTTCATCCTGCCGCAAGAAAAAAAGATTCTAAACAATTACGCATGCATACATAAATTTATTTCACTTATACTATACATGAGTAGTGGGTATAATGATCGTTGGGGTAGTTGACTGATAAAAAGACATAGAAGGCTTGTGCTTGCAATCATCAAAACAACTACTAATTTCTTAATATAAAGTTTACCAGATAGGAAGCACAAACAGTGCGTGAAACACAAATGTTACAGACCATTTGCTAATCATAAATTTATAAATACTAAATTGTGTATGCTACAACAAAATTGGAAAAGTAATTCATAAAAAGAACCCCCAAAAGAATATTCTCTCAAAACTACCAAAATGAATATGCTAATCAAATATTAAAAACTTAAAAAATAGGAAGCACAAACTCAATGAAATTAACTCTCATCAGATTTAAAAAACTTACGTTGACTGCGACAGCCCTTAATGCAATGCTAGCTGAAATAAGACTAGGTGAGCTAAGCCCTGCATGTAGTGAATGGACAAGAGCTCTTGCAATTCCTATTTTAGCAAACTGTCGTGCATAACCATAAACCTGAAAGTTTGCATAACCATCACAATTACTTCAAGCAGTGTCATTTCTTGCAGTTCACGAGTAGATCATAAATTTTTTAATGCACTACGAAAGGCTTGCTCAGTCCAACAGGCGAGTTTTTGAAAATGCAGGTATGAATGATAAGGAAACTCCATTAATCATTTAATTACTACACTTACTTGAGAAGCCACAACACGATTATCATCAGGTGTTAACAGAACACGTATAGCATCATATAAACTTTGAATGCTGTCATTTCTCTGTCTGCCTAGTATTTCCAAAATAAGCTCATCAATTTTCAACTCCATGTATGATTCTTTGACCACCTCATTACCAGTTGCAGATGCAGCAACAACAGAAAAACCACCATTCAAGATCTCTAGATCTTCATTGCTATCTTTTAGGATATCAACCAAAATTTTTGGTCCACCACTTGTCCGGAATGTTTCAGTACTTTGAACATCTGCTAATAAAAAAGATACAGAAATTAAACACCAACCTGTAGCAATGACTAAATACAGCTAAACTTTTGATTCAGCCATAATTTGACACGCAACATGCATATTTATATACAATTATTTGTCTGACTATCAAATCAAAATGTCTCAATTCCAAGGGCAGCATATATTTAATGTTTATCATCCCGCGCCTTACATTTCCTTCTGTATTAGGTGGGCAAAATTGTCAGTACTAACAACACATTGTCTACATTTTCCTAATTACCGCTAAATTCATTGAGTATGTGAAAATTTACACCTTGCTTCTGTAAAATCATTTATTCAGACTTTCTCACTTCAATCCACTTGGTAAACGAACACAGAGAAACCAAATGTCAGTACCTTACATTTGAAGAAGACTTCACATCACATACACACATAAACCGATAAATTAGCATCATGATAAAGTCGTAAAAGAACAAATGACATACATAACTAACTAAACCATTACCATGAATTAACAATGCCATTGTTTTCAAACACGAAACAAGTACTGTTTTAGCCCCATTTCGAATCTTGTAACATATCGAACAAACCAACTCCAACCCGCCATTCTTAGTTGCTATGGCAGCATTTCCTGATCCTTCATTGCCGCTACAAAATTCTAGTAACTTATCAAACAACCCCACCATCTCATCCAAATCGTCATCACAGATTTTATCCAACTGCTTCAGTCTATCTAGAGACTGTATCAATGGGTTGTCTCTCACACTAGTCTCTCCAGGCACGCACTTCACAATCCCTGCAAATACAAGTATAAATGAATATTTGGTTGGTTTTGTTTTTTTTTTAAAATTTTCTCAGGAAACAAACAGAAAGTGGTACCTGATAGATCGACGCCTTGGAGAGTGAAGGTGTGAATGGCGTCTTGGAGGGCTTCAGTGGGGTCCATTTCGAGATCTTCCATGTTCTCCTTCACTACTTCGTCGAAGGCTTCCTGCGAGATCGTACGGCCAGTATTCGGTGGGCCCATCCCTTCTCTCTCCCTCCTCAACCGTCTGATCGGCCTGTTACAGATGTGTTTTTTGAAGCAGCGTCCTTGATTCTCGTTAAACGCTTCAGCTGCGGAGCTCTTTAGAAGAAAAAGAGGGAAATTATCATTTCTCTCCCAATTTTAACAGAAAGTTCAAATTAACTGTTAAGTTTTTTAAATTATCAGTCTTTCACCTGATATGATAAAAAGGGACCGTCAAGGTAACGTTAGTTAAACATTTGCTAGCGTCGGAAGATTATTTTTGTCATTTTAAATTTTATCAAGTCTTCTTTCTACATTTGTTGTTGATTGGGCGCCTTTTTATATGGAGAAATAGAAGCACTGATTGTATGGGTGTAAATTATTTGTGGTGTAGTCGTCATATTCCATTTAATGCAGGGGCAAACACGATTTTCTTGGTAAATTACAATTAAGTGTGCCAATTGGCCGGGCGGGCTCGATATTTTTTTTTTTTTGAATTTTCAATTTTCAATACTTAAAAAATGAAAAAAAAAAATATTAAGATTATTTATGTTTTTAGTGTTTTTGTATTAAATTTTAAAAATTTTGTTTTAAATATATGTAATTAGAATTAAAAATTTATTTATATAATTAAAAATTTATTTTTATTAATAAAAATCAAATTAGGTTGGCGTTTTTTGCCATTCTTATTACAATCCAAGTAAGCATGGGCCCGGGTCCGAGCCGGGCTCAACTAAAAAGGCTCGGGCTTGGTCTGGGTTTTTTTGATTCAGGATCGGGCCGGACCTGACTGGACCAGACCCATATTTTTTTGCCATACTTAAATCCAAGGATAAAATCAATTTTTTATAATAAAATATTGATGTTTTCTTAATAGAGTTATTTTTTGGAGTAAAATATCTATTTTTAATAATATATAGGGAGAAAATTGATAATTTTAAAAGTCAACGGATAATTTTAAATTTTAATGATAATTTCCCCTTTTAAAAAAATGTCCTAACATTTTTTTCTGGGTAATATAATTATTTTCTTAATATATTACTAATGTTTACATATTTTAAAAATGACTAAAATCAACATTATATGAATGAGGTTCTAATGAGATTAAGTGAGACATTTGATGATAAAAAAATACATATTTCAATATATTAAAAAGACATAAAATTGTATTAAAATTCATATTTTTAAAATTAGCAATAGTTGTTGGCAGGTGATGATGATTATTATTTTTTCCGATGACGCTTGTCATTATTTTATTAGCTCACATATTTAATTATATAATAAATATATTATATATAATAATTTTATATTAATATAATATATTATAAATTTATTGAGGGTTTTCTTTCCAAAACAGCAACATTGAATTATTCGAGAAAAAAAATATAATTGTATACGCATCTAAAAAAAAAACACCTCTAGTGTTTTTGAATTATGATAACACTAACACAAAGCAAGTGAAATACTTTTATAGCATCAAAAAAAAAAAAAAAAGGCAGGCTCATATCTCTTTTACAAATTTAAAAGTTATCATAATTTTCTTTTTAAAATAAAAAACCCGTACATAATTGAATTAAATTTGAGAGGTTGGTAAATGATAGCTGATAATTCTGGTTGATGATGGCATTTGGAGGGAAAAAAATTAGTTAATCATGAACAAGCTATGGAGGCATGAAATATTTTGATGATGAAAATTCCTAAATCGCCCTTGATAAGTCATAAGCCACAGAGTACAACCCATGTATTGAAAAATATATCTATATATTCAAGAGGTCTATCAAGAGAAGCAACACACCAAATATACAACAACAACATAAACAAAGAACACACACACCCCAAAATCAAAGATGATATTTACAGAGGCAGTCTGTGTATATCGCCGCATATGATCAAAAGGTATTTTAAACCTAATATAAAAATGTCCCTCCACATATTCACAGTACTCCAAAAGTAATGGTCAAACTCTCGGGAAAAGGGACCTGCAAGCCACGGAAAGTCGCAGTTCATTCATCTGCAGGTTGGGCGGCGGCAGCTGCCAAGCGCCTTACACGCTGAGTTAGTCTGCGGCGGCGATAAATGCCAACCAGACGTAGGATAAGCACCAGGGAAATAGCAGTATAATCAAACACTCTCACTATTCCCAGACTCCCTGTTGCAGATCAGCCATCAGTTTATGTAAGAAGGCAAATGGAATGTACCTATTAGAGTAACTAACAGTTAGGAATGCTTTTTTGTTTCTTTTTCATTTTTTCAAAAAAAAAAAAAAAAAAAAAAAAAAAAAAAGGGCTCAAATCCCTTCAAGTTTACAACTTGCTAAAGCAGTGTTAGAAATGAAATGGAAAGAAAGTGTTTTGTTTGGTCTGGTTAGAAATAAAATGAACCAGAAGCATCCTAATCGCTACAATACAGACGTCAATGAGAGTGCAGCAAATTATTTATTACATGCTGACAATTTCCCGAAATATGTTTTCATAAACAAACTCGCCTGTTGGAATGAAGTCAAAAGGCGTGGCAGCATAGAGGACACTCAAGACCATCTGTGAACAAGAAAGAAAATTAGTGTTTGCAGAAACAAGAGTCACCAAGTTCAGAGATCAGATGAGCAATGCATTAGATAAGAGTAATTCCCGTCTCAGTCATTGACTTGTTGACATTTCTGTGCCAAGCACTCACCAGGAAAAGTAGGAATGGCCTTCACGGCTTCAACTATTCATCAATGAAGAAAAGGAGCCAAAATTTCCACATTTTGCCTTTTTTAATTCAATTATTGGTTTATGTGCGACTAAAATACATAGAAGCTCTCTTATTCGAAACTAATCAAACATAAACTTCATATCCAATAAGCTTAAAATTATTTAAAAGATTTAAAATCTGGGCTGTAATTAACATAAACCACATATAAAAACCATAAATAATCCTATCATCCAAAGTTATTCTACGTATATTATCTAAAGCAAGCAGACTTCCAGGCAAAACAAGTGCAACAAGAAATTAGAACAAATTGGATAAAACAAAAAACCACCAAAATCTACCAATCCAAACAGGAACGATTTACAATTAGAATAAAAATAGTTTGTCATTGTCAGAGATTTGAATGAACTTAACTGCAACAAGGCGCATTTCATGCAGATAGGAATCCTCTGTATCAGGATCCATCATCGCTACAAAAATCCGCTTAATGAAGAACGGCAACTCATAAACTTTCTGTTAAGAGCAGAATGAGTACAATATTCAAACCAGCTTGACAAAGAAAATAAGTCTCCATAACATGCTTGAAGTACAATTAAGGTGACGACTGATGAGTCATGATGTAAGCATGACAATTCATGCAAATAAAATGCAAAAACACCTCATCTGCAAGGGCAATGACAAAGGGAATTAAGAAAAAAAGTAAGAAACCATAAGTACCTGAAAAGAGAGTTGAGAAATAAGAACCAAAGAACTGCATTACAACTCTGACAAAAATAGGATTTCATGATC